>VDFB02166821.1:0-17454 GCA_007258455.2 Sequoia sempervirens | reverse complement strand
AGAGTTGGCTCAGCTTCAATCTTCCTTAAGGGCTATCAGATTGGGTCAGAATCAGCTGGATGATCATCTTGCCTGGATGGGCAACTACTCTATTTCTTCGACTATTTTTTTGTTGTCCCTTTCTCAGGACCCCCCTCCTTTCTGGTCTAAAGCATGGATAAAACACTTGAATTATCTTAAAGTCAACATTTTCTTTTGGATTCTACTTCAAAATAAGGTGCTAATAGTGGATAATCTTTGCAAACAGGGATTACAAATCCCTAATAGATGTTACCTTTGCAAGAGTGGGGTGGAGTCAGAAAACCATTTGTTTCTCCACTATCCATTTGTTGCTACAATCTGGGGAAAATTTTTATCCCTTTGGAATATTTCTTGGGTGTTCCCCCTGTCCATTGAAGATTTATTTTCACAATGGAAAGACCCATCTCAAAATCCTTTCATTCAAAGGTTATTGGATTTTATTTTCCCCTTTTTTGTTTAGGGAGTGTGGAAAGAATGTAATAACATACTTTTTAGGGATAAGGAGATGTTAGAAACTAATATTTTTGAAAAAAAAGTCTTATAAAGGAAAACTTTAATGTTATTCCCTAAAAATCTCTTAATCTTGAAGTTGTGGTGTGCACTCCCTATGATCTAATGATAGCCAAGGATTGGAATATCAAAATGGATGTTTCTAAGGAATCCAAGCCAATTAAGAAAATTAGGGGGGGGGGGTGCGCTAGACCTTTCCTCCAAATGGCTGGACTAAAGCCAACTTTGATGGCATTGTGAAGGGAAATCCGGGGATGGCCAAAAGTGGAGGTGTGTTAAGGGACTCAAATGGTAACTTTATGGTGGATGTGGCCATTTCCCTAGGTCATCAAACCAACCATGTGGTGGAGGAAATAGGAGCTTTTCAAATATTAAATTTAGCACATAATCTAAATATAAAATATTTATGGCTTGAAGGGGACTCCAAAAATATCAATGATTGTCTCCTAGGTAGGACCCATCCCTCCTAGTCTATTAAGAATTGGATTGAAGAAGAAAAATCTATCTTAGATAAGTTTGATAAAGTTAAAATCTCCCATGTCTATAGGGAAGCTAACAGTGTGGTGAATTACTTTGTGAATAAGGGGGTTAAGAGGGGAGGATTGAACATGTGGCAGAATTTCAAGGACTTGGGAGCTAAAGTTAGGGCCTTATTAGATTATGATGTTACACATGGGAAAGAGGTAAATATCTTTAATGATGATAGGTAAAAGGGATAAGTACATCAAAATCAAGAGATTTATGGGGCTGTGTCAAATAACTTAGCTGGTAAGAAAAAGCAGCACACTTTGTGGGTTCATTGGAATGGCTACGTAAATTTGCAACAAGTTTTCGTTGTTGGTAGAGATTGCAGTGAGGTGCATACGAATATGGTGGAGGGATAGGAAAATAATAGATTGAAATAGCTATGAAATGCACATGAGGAATGCTAAGGTCTAGAAATAGGTTGAGTGAGGTGGTTTGGTTCCATTCCTAGAAAAACATCATGGGCCTGATCCTATGGCTATTGAGTACTTCGAGAAGAATATGAATAATGGAGAAATAATTCTCTTTGGGAGAAACGTGAAATTGGATGAGCAAATCATAGGAAAGGTGACTAGAATGTCCACTGAGGGCATGAAGTTTTATCGTGACAGAAGGTTTTCAGATGAGGCGGTAATCAAATTCCCTAAGAAAGAAAAGGATAAAATGAAACTAGTCAAAGTTTCCAACAACTATTTTGAATTTGACACCATCAAGACACTTTGGAGAAAGGTGCTTCGTGTCATAATGGAGTATATTACCATGAATAGGAGATTCACTAGTGTTTATGGTCACCATTTTTCTCTCCTTAACCACTTCGTCCATAAGGTACGGATTTCTCTACCTCATTTTTTTGTTTGTTGAGCAATAGCCTTGACAACCACAAGAAAAATCCCAGGAGATACCCTATTCTTCATCCTAGTCTTATTAGGTTAATCTATGAACATTTTCAAAGCTTGTCAGTTTTATCTAAACCAGTTGCCTCCACAACATCTGAGGACTATGATACAGACACTAGTTGTTCAGAGAATCATTCTAAGCCTAACACAAAGAGAATTGTTGAAGCCCATCCATCCCCTATCCTGTCTGGTAAGAAAACCTAGCTTTGTAAACCCTAGTTCATGAAAGCTATCCCTGAGATTTACCCCGGTTGCCCAGTTCCTTTAAAGAATCCTACTCTCAAGGGTTCCCCTACCAATAAGTTGGTTTCCTACTCTATGGACTCTCTAGAGGAAAAAACTGTGAACCCTGAAGCTAGTAGAAACTCTATCTCTACCCCTCCTACCTCTTTCAGAGATGATGGTACCAGATTTCCTAGCTCCCCTAACCTAGATGATTTTAATCTCATTTTAGATTGGGATCAATCTAGAGGTATCCTTGCCTTCGCTAGAAGTGTTGTTGGTGATATTTTTAGGGTTATGAAATGGGCCTATCAAGAAATTAGTGATCTTAATCTCATAAGTAGGGTTCTAAAAGAAAGTTGGAGGAACTAGAATTGAAGCTATCTTCTCTGAGCAATGAAGAAGGAAAACAAAAAAAGAACAATACTAGAATGAGAGATGATGACATTGAGGACAAGTATAAGATTCTGGAAGCTGAAATTGTTAAAATAAAAAATAATATGAAAACTATTGTGGAAAAAAACCATAGAATGGCAAGGAATAATGTCATTATCATCAATGCAATGTCTAAAAAGTTGGAAAAGTCGCAACAAGGCTCGATGGTTGATGATTTGGAATAGGACAAGGATAAAAGCAACAATGAAGAAAAATGAATATCGAAGAGGACCTATGCCAACCTTAATAGGAAAGTGCCTCCTACTACCCAGATGGTCCAGATCTTAAAGAGGGGGGTTCAGGAAATGAGCAACATGGAAGCTGAGACAACGAAAATTTTGCAGTCCCAAGTTTAATCGCTACTGGCATTTTGTCTGGTCTTTTTGGGCCTTTTATGTGGCCCTTTCTATCCTTTTTTTGGTGGTTGTGGCTTTTCATTTATTTTTCCTCTCTATAGCCTCTTGGTTTACGAGGTATTTGACAATATTTTCTTTTGTTTGTAAACTTTGTGGTTTCAAGTCCCTGTAAAACCCATTTTTTCCTCTTTCAAAAAAAACAAATGCAACTTTGCAATTTTGAACTTTTGAGATTGCCAACTTTTCTTTAGCCTACAAATCTGCAACACACAAAGAGGGGAATTTTTTTTGTTTTTGGAAAATAGGGGTTTGCCTTGGCCAAACCTCGTTTTGGTAATTCAACCTTTAAATGAAACAAAATAGCATGAAAAGAATGATGAATGAGCAAATCAATGTCAAAACTCACCAAACCCTTGAATAAACCTTGGAATGTAACTTGACAACTTGCATGAAATGTCTTCAATGGATGTGGATCTTAAACCTTGAATCTTGATTTGAAATAATTCTTGAATGTATCATGAAACCTACATCATCATATTAGCTCCAATAACATACATGATGCAAGAAGATTTTGACATGGAAATTGGATCTTTATTGCTGCAATAAATCTTCAATAAATCTTCTTTTAAATGCCTTGAATTGGTCTTGAAGTGATCTTGAAAGTGCTCTCTTAGATCTTGAAATTTTCTAGTTGAAACATAGTGAAATAACCTTATATTTATAAATATGTAACCTTAATTTCCCAAAATCCAAATAACACAAGCCAACATTTGAATATGGATTTGAATATGTTAAAATATCACCAAAACATAATTTAAATTTAGGTCCTAGGTCTAAGGGAGGACCCATTCACCCATGGGTGAATAGGTCTTAGGTCCCTAACCCTGGGACACACATTATTGAATGAGAAGTGTTATGTTAAGCCATTAATGAATGTTTGGTTTCCTCTTCATAAATAGGCTTGGATTTAAACTAACAGGACCAATTAAGGAAAATTAATCTCAATTAATTAAAGGAGCCCTAAATAAGTGTGAAAGTGCAAACAAATACATTTTACAACACTAAATTAAGGAATTATTAAGTTCATTTTATTTAATAGGGCCCTAAACTTAATGTGAATATGTATGAAACAGCGTAAATATGGTGCTCCACCTTTTAGGAGATGGAACACAAGGTATGAGGGCCTATTTCACTCAAGTTTTATTCAAGGATACCTTAGAGATCTCAATCCAATGATAGAATGAGGGAAAGAGATCTGCAATAAGGTGTCCTAGGGTATGTTTAGAGACTAAAAAGGGGTTCACCACCAAGCTAGGGCTTGGAAAGAAAAGTAACATGCAAAACCTAATGATATGAAAAGCTCCAATAAATGACCTAGAAATGAATGAAAATTAGAGCAACAAATTGGGAAAGTACAAAGGTGCACCTGGGAAGCTGAATATGCTTGGAACAAGCTCTAAAATCCTGAAAAAATGTTGACTTTAATGCTCATTGGGACTCATATGCTAGGCTGGGTGTATCAATCCCAGACTAGGGTTTCTTCATTGAAACATGAATCTGGTAGTGCCTGGTCTGAATCCACTCAAATATGGAAATATCATTGTACTAGGACTCATACCACAAGTGGCACATCGGTCCCATTCTAATTTTTTGGAGGTTCAAAGTCTGAATCTACTCTTCTATCTTTGCTCTTTCTTCTAATCCTGATTTATGGATATTAAATGCTAAATTCTTCTATATAGCTTTCTTTTAGTGGTCTTGTAAATAGGGTGACAACTTTGACAACTTTGCAAACTAGACAACTTCTTCCAATATTTCTCCTCAATGTATCTTCAAGCTAGATCTAAAAATCACACACTAAAGAGAGGGGAAAATGTTTTTTAGTTAGTGGATAGGGTTTTTCCTTGGTCTAACCTTGTTTTGGTAGTAAAACCTTGAAATGAAATAAAATGAAATGGAGGAATGGTGAATGAAAAAATATGCAGTGTTCCAACTCACCAAACCCTTGAATAATATAATACATGTATGATATAGCTAGAATGAATGTGGATCTTGACTCTCACTTGAATGAGATGGATCTTGAATTGAATTCTTGCTTGAATCATGAAACCTTACATCATAAATGTTAGCTTAAAAACAAACATGTGCATGATGACTTTGACATGATGCTTCATAATTTAATAATGCTCCAAAATGCTTGATAATCATCTCTTGAAGGCTCGTGAATTCTCTTGTAAACTCTTGAATGCTCTTGTGAACTCATATTTTCTATAATGTATGGATACTTAAGTTGCTAGGTGAAAAATGAGTGAAATGACCTTGTATTTATACTTGTTTATGCCAAATTTCTCAAAATTACAACACTACAAGCCGACATAAGATCTAGGAGAATAAAAACCAGCAAATAATTTGAATTTAATTTAGGACTAAGCTAATCAGGACTCATACGCTAGTTTTGGTGTATGAGTCCCATTAGGCTAAGCTTTGGGACACATTTTTCAACAAAGGCTTATATTAATTTAAAATATAGATTAGAGCCTCGAAACTTAGGTGGGACCCATACCCCAAGGTGGTGTATGAGTCTCAAATCACTAAATCTAGGTGATACAATCCAAAAAAACATGAATTATGATTAGATGTTGGTAAATGTCAAGATTAATCTTGGAAAGATACATTAAATAAGGCTTGTGGATGCAAAATAAGGCCAATTTAATAGGTGAAAGTGTAAAGATGAGGTAAACAATCTAAAATGCATCTACACTTCTAAATAAGACATTGTATCTAAGATTCAAGAAATTTAAGCTAATTTAAACTAAAAATCTTCAGAAATATGTCCTATTGCTCTCTAAATCTAAAGATTTCTTTAATCAACTTGCTCTCAGATTTTAGAAGCTAATTGATTGTTAAAATGACACTTAGAGAATGAGAATTAAACTATTATGATTCCTAAATGCAACTAAGATGATTCTATAGCAAAACTTCTAAGAAAGAAACTACTGTAAACAACCATAATTGATGAATTAAAATGCTTGATGAATGCTTGATGAATGTTGGATGAATGCTTCTATTTGCTTGATTGCTTGAATGCTTGGAAACCTGCAGAGTAAGATTGCACAAGTTAGGATCCTTTTCCTGTAGCCAGAAACCTATATTTATAGCTTTCACGACACTCATTTGTGAAGGGCAAAGACTGAGAGGATTGTAGGTTTGTCCCTCAAGCCTCTGAATGACAGTTGAATTAATTAGATTTGAAAAATCTAATTTTATCGGTGAGTGAATAGAGGTAAATGATTTTTGCATTTATTTCAATATTTTTGGTTTATTTAAATTTAGCAAAGAGGAATAAATAATTTAATAAAACAAACTATAGAAGTTGTTTATTAAATTAAAATAAAAGGAATATGATAATTAAATTAAAGATTCTAGGATATCTTTATTTAATTAAGAAGAAACGTGATAAGGTAATTAAATAACACAACTTATTGAAGTTGTGTATTTAATTTAAGATAGAATTAATGGATAAAAAGTATAGAAGAAATAATAATGTGATAATACTAAATAAAACAAAGTATTTAATTTTGTTTCTATTTACCTAAGAGAGAAATAATAAGGATAAAATAGGAAGAATTAATAATGACAATAATTAAATAAAACAGTATTTAATTTTGTTTTTATTTATTTAAGAGAGAAATAATAAGACAAAATAGAAGAATTCAATAATGAACTTGTTATAAATAAATATTTCTACGCATTTACTAAGTAGATGATTCTAAGATTAATTAATCAAATAAGTCAGGCTTAATTAATTAGATTTCTCCTAATTCATTTTAGGTGTCTAAGAGTTTGCCTCTTTGAAGGATGTTTACACATTACCTCAAAGAATGATTTGCCCAACCATTAGTATTGACGCAAAAGTTAAAAATATGCCCCAGACTTGCCCCAGATGTTCAATTTTGAAACGATAGTGATATATGCCCCCACGAGAGATAAATTGATGAGTTTTGGATTTGATTATGATGATGATTTGATGAAGAAACAATGATGAAACAATTTATCTCTTGATAAAGAAATATTGATTCCTCCAGTTGATTATGATGATGATTGATGATCCTGATAGCTTAGAAGATTATTGATCTCATGATAGGTGAGATTCAATGATTGATTGATGATTGACCTCATGATAGGAGAGGATCAATGATTGATTGATAATTGACCTCATGATAGGTGAGGATCAATGATAGATTGATGATTGATTGACCTCATGATAGGCGAGGATCAATGATTGATTGATAATTGACCTCATGATAGGCGAGGATCAATGATAGATGCTCACAAGATTTGATCAAAGTCTCATCAGAGCTGATTCAGATTTGATTAGGCAATGTGGTTTGACTTCTTTGATTGATATGATATGCCCCAGTATAGGAGTGATTAATGTACTGAGACTTGATGATGCAAAATGATGAATAGGCTAGGAGATGGGATGAGGAAGAGATAATGGAAGGAGAAGATGAAAAGTAAGAACAAATGAATTCAAGGATAAACGTGATGTTTCCCCAGTCAAGTTGCAAGCCAAGATTGATTGATGATGATGATGATAAGAGTGTTGTTGATGAGGGAAGGATACATCCCAAAACAACACAAAAGGATAGGGAAAGATACATCCGATGATGATGATAATGATTGGATAAAGGCTTGTAACAAGGTTGGGAACAAAACCAAGGATGCAATTAAATGATTTGTGCTAGACATAATAGATTAAGATTGGATGGAATTTGAGATGATTGAAATGAAAGAAAATGATTCAGAAAGAGGTGATTAGGAAAACAATTATATATTATCCTAAGAATTATTGAAGAGATAGTGATATGATGAGGAGAGGGCATACATGTAGCTTTTGAGATTGAAATTGGTAGCTTTGAAACAATCTATAAATGCATATGCAAGACTAATATGGATGCAATCTATTTTATCATGCAAATCTATTTTACCATGCAAATCTAAGTGTCATTTCAACAATCTTTTGATTTTGCTTTGTATCATCATTGAGCTTTAAAAATGTTGAAAGCGAATACAAGCATTAATGATACAATATAAGTCCATGATGACCTGAGTATTTCTTTCATGATTTTTGATATTGCAAGCGAACATAAGCATCAAGGTATAATTAAACCAAGATGACCGGAGCATTTCTTACATAAACAGACAAGAATTAACCATTTTCTTAAGTGAATCAGAATGTCATCCATGATACTTGGTAGAGCACTTCCCGCGACAATTCACAAAATAATAATGATTAACTCACAAACAACAAACAAAGAAAAGTATCATTCTCCTTCCTTGCTTGTCTATTTAATACATCATCGAGTAGCTCTAAAGAAATGATAAGCAAACGATAAAATGAAAAGTACAACAATTCAAATTCTACTTAATGTATTTTCAAATCATTATTCAGATTAGATCATCGATGTTGAAATGTGTGTGCTGATGTGTGCATGATATTCTCAGATGTTTGACCGAAGAACTAACCTAAAGACCTATCCTAGGGGCCTTGGGGACTGATCAAAGATTAATTGCTTCACGCTATGCGTAGACCAATGTGATTTAGACCATGACTCTCATTTTGTGTTTCATATTTTGAAGGTTTTGTTTTGATTTTCAAGGGATTGTCCATTGCTTTTTGGATTTTGACAATTTTTGATGTTTTTGTTGCTTTTCGGTTATCGCCAATTTGATGTTGTTTCATGTTTGATTGTTCTCATTTAAGCTAAAGTCTATTAAAATGGGGCTAACTTAGACGCTTCTCAGCTTAGGATATGATATCCTTGCCATGACATGGATAGTGATAATGATTATCTCAAATGATAGATGGAAATGATATGAAAGGAAACAATTGTAACAAAACTGTACCCAATAGATAGAAGAGCTGGTGAAAATCACAAGTAGCGCCTATTTACCAGGTTTTCATCACTTGTTTTCATTATGTCCTCCTTTTTTTGTATTTTTATTTTTATTTTATTTTTTACTTTTTCTATCATCATGACGCCTGTTTGCCAGGTTTTCATCAAGACAACCTTACCAACCGTGCACTAGATATCCTCAAGTATAGAATCGCCTGAGATGGATTTTGTTCATGGGCTCCTCCAACATATCTCCTTCAAAGACAAATCGGTGCATGCTCCTCATCCATGGGACTGATTATAATGACATAAGGGCCCCATCCAAATAGGGTTCAAACCTTCCTTCTTTCTCTCTCAGTTCATTGATTTCACTAGGACCAATTCTTCATCCGAAGACCTAGGCTTTAACTCATGATTATAGTTCCTAGACATTCTTGAAGTTGATATCGTCAAACGATTGAATAACTCTATTATTCTATCACCACTCAAGTAGCTCTAATTCTTGAAGTCTAGAGATCTTGTAATCCTCATCTAAAATGAGTCCCTTTAGTGAAACTCAAAGGGATGGAATTTCTACCTCGATAGGTAATATTGCCTCTGATCCATAGACAAGAGCATATGGTGTAGCTCTTGTTGGTGTTCTGATGCTAGTCTCGAAGCCCAAAAGAGCGTGGTTGTCGAACGTACAATCATGTTCCACCCTCATTTGCCTTCTGAGAATCTTGTGGATTGTTTTGTCGAAGTCACCGTCCATTACCTTGAGGGTAATATAATAAAAGCCGGCGTTGCATGTGGAAATTAACAACTCTTAGACATCTTGGTTCTTGAAAGGCCTGCCATTATCTGTGATGATTGATTGGGGTATCCCATATCTACAAATGAGATAATTAAGTATGAAGGATGATATCTACTTCCCAGTGATTGTGGTTAAGGGAACTGCCTCCACCCATTTTGTAAAATATTATGTTGTTGTGATAATGAACTTATGTCCATTAGATGAAGATGGGTTAATTTTCCCTACCAGGTCCAATCCCCACTGACAGAAAGGCCATGTAGTGGTGAATGGATGGAGCTCCTGTGCTGGTGCATGTATAAGATTGCCATGAATCTGACATTTTTGACATCTCTTAACAAACTGATAAGATTCTTGCTCCATGTGCGGCCAGTAATATCCCAAACGAAGGAGTTTCTTGGCTAAAGATAATCCGCTTGAATGTGTGCCACAAATTCCTTCATGGACCTCATGTAAAGCAGAAGCAGATTCGTTATGTTCTAAACAACACAAAAGAGTACCATCTAGGCCTCGACGGTAAAGAGTGTTAGCAATAATGGTATGTTTGGCAGATTGGCGTATGAAGTTGCGCTTTTGGCTGTGAGAAAGATCTGGCGGTAAGATATTATCTTTTAGGTAAGTATAAATGTCTCCGTAAATGGAAGATTGGGCACTATCCAAAAAGATTATGGTTTGGGATTTGGGATTTGCGTATGCAGGATTTGATACTTGTTCCACAATAAATCGACAATTCCATCTTTGTTTCCGTGATTGGTATTAGATGCCATTATGGCCATGGCATCCGCCATTTCATTCTTGATTCTGGCATTTTCCAATTTGATATCTATGAAGTATTTCCTTAGATCATCTACCAGTCTCTTGTATAAAATCAATGTGTCATCTTTAGTTTGGTAATCATTGTTGACTTGATAGATGATTAACTGAGAGTCTCCATATACCTATAGTTCTGTGATTCTCCAGTCAATAGCCACTTTAATTCCAAGGATTAAAGCTTCATATTCTACCACATTGTTAGTGCAATGGAAGGTAAGCCTGTAAGATCATGGAATTGTGTGCCCAAGAGGTGTGACAAATAAAATTCCTGCCCATGATCCATGTTGTGTGTAGGATCCATCGAAGTAGAGTTGCCATGGTTGTGTTGTAACATTGAGGATATCCACATCAGGAAATTCCATGGTCATAGGATGACTGTCTAACAATGGATCTTCTGCTAATTGGTCGGCAATGACTTGTCCTTTGATAGCTCGCCTTTCAACATACTGAATGTCAAACTCACTGAGGAGTGTGACCCACTTTGCCAACCTTCCTGTTAAAGCTGCTTTGCTAAGTAAATACTTGAGGGGATCGATTTTTGCAATGAGCTTGATAGTGTGAGTGAGCATATAGTGTCACAATTTTTGTGTTGCAAATACTACTGCTAAGCATGATTTTTAAATGAAGGTGTAGTTTACTTCATGTCCATTGAGTGTCCTGCTGATATAGTATATTGCATGTTCCTTTCCTTCTCTATCCTCTTGTGCCAGCAAGGCTCCTAAAGAGATATTTGTTGCAATATATAGCAACAATGGCTTGTCTTTACTGGGTGGCATCAAGATTGGTGGTGTCATTAAATAATGCTTGATTTGATTGAAAGTACTCTCACACTGTTCATCCCATTTAAAAGACACACTTTTATGCAAAAGATGGTTGAATGGATGAGACGACCGCTTAGTTGAGAGATGAATCTTCCGATGGACCAGAAGCCGCACTTGTAGAGATCTTAATGTAACGATATTCTTAGGGAGGGTGCATTTCACAATGGCTTTAACTTTCTGACTCCACTTCAATTCTAGAAACCATGTATCCAAGGAGTTTTGCCGATGTTACTCCAAAGGGCACATTTCTTGGGATTTAATCTGACTTTAAATTTCTCCAACCTGTCAAATATTTTGGCAAGTATCTCTAGATGTCCTTCTCTGGTGTGAGATTTGGCTAAGATATTGTCCACATAGTCCTCCATGAAGGTGTGCATCATGTCATGGAAGATTGTTGTCATAACTCGCTGGTATGTAGCTCCTACATTCTTTAACCCAAAAGGCATGACGTTCTAGCAAAAGGTGCCCCATGGACATGTAAATGCTATCTTTTCTTGGTCTTCAGGAGCTATTTTGATTTGATTGTATCCTGAAAATCCATCCATGAGTGATAGTATTTGATGGCCAGCTATTAAATCTACAATCATGTCTATGTTTGGCAAAGGAAAATCATCCTTTGGACATGCTCTATTGGAAATCTGTACATATTCTGATGGTGTGATCTGGTTTTGAAATAGGTAAAATGTTGGATATCCATTCAGCATAATCAATAAATCTGATAAATCTAGCATCTAGTAGTTTCTTTAAATCATTTTTTACCAATAATGCAACATGTGGATGCATCTTTCTCAGTTTTTGTTTTACTGGTTTAGTACCAGCTGGTAAAGATAAGTGATGCATAATAAGATCTGTGTCTAAGCCTGGCATGTCAGAGTATGACCAAGCAAAATTGATGCATCGTTCTTCAAAGAATTTGATAAAATATGGATTTTTTGTATCTGTCATAGATGTTGCTAGGTGTACTATTCTTACTTTCTCTGTTGTGCCAATATCAATAGACTGTGTGGGTTCTACCAACACTGATGATCTTTCATGGTAATGTTGTGGGAGGATGTCAAGCCTTCCATCCTTTGGCGCCTCAATGAGGTTTTCACCATTGGATGCATTCTTTGTTTTACTATTTTGGGATCAAATACTGCCATAGAATGGTTTTCACCATTAGATCCATTATTTATTTCCATACTTTTGCAACTGAAAGGCTTGGCACCCTCCTACCTAAAAGCATCATTAAAGGAAGAATTGGTAGAACAAGTATTGGATTCTACATAGCAAAGGTAGTTAATAATAGTGGAGTCATTGTCAAAAATAGGGAGATTGATTGTGTGTTTGGGTTCCCACTCGATAAGCTCGGGATGTAGTAAAGGCAATGAATCATTAGATGGGTTGAGGTCAGCGGTTGTGAAAGCTCAAACGAAAATGTCATCAAAGTTGTTAGTGGTTATGTTGAGGCCTATGAAGGTATTTTCTTCTACATCATTTATCTCACTCGATGTCTATTCGTCTTCACTTGAGTCATCAAAATTTTTTGTTTCAAAGACAATAGGATTAAAACTCGAGCTTTGACCCTCCTCACATTTGGGGGTATAATTTTTGATAACATCAATCTGAATATCTTCATAGGAAACATCTGATAAGTTGTCCCACTCATATTCATTTGAATCTGTTTCAGAGTTATCTCTCATTTGAAGGATATGCTCCATAGTTCTATTGGTGAGTTCTGCTCTTGCTTCTTCTGTGTATCCTAGCCCATTTGTGTTATTATGCTGAATTGTGAGAACTTGGATTGGTTCTGTTACACTTTGTTCCCCTCGTTCAAGAAGTCCTTGTCCTGCTGTATATCCTATTCCAGATTTATCCTGATGTTGGAGTGTGAGTGGCTGGATTGGTTCTGTTATGCCTTGTTTCCTTAACCCAAGAGGTCCCTGTCCTGAATATCCCATCTTCTCCAGAATAGTTTTTCCCTTTCCATATTGATTTGTCTCTATGATATCACTTGTGGAAGTGGAAGCTTCCTCATCCATATAAAGCCAATTTAGTATAGCCTTATCTTCTGATTCTTCATCTAAGTTTCCAGCTTTTATAAATCTGCCATCTAATGTCGTTGTAGATTGTGCTGATTTTTGTGTGGTTGTAGATGGTTGTCCATACGTTTGTAAGGAGGGTAACATCTGTGATAGATGGAAAGAGTGTCCGACACCATATTCATTTATTCCTTTGTCACTTATCTGTAGTTTTTTGGTGAATTGGTGTGAGAGTGAAGCCAATTGTTCTTCAACATTTGAAGGGTTAGATTGTGCCACCTTGATCTCTTGTGATTTTTGTTGTTTTGGAAGCCACTTTGATATGAAGCTTTGCTGTTTCTCGCCATTAGATGAATCTGATGTGCTAACTTCTCTATTGTGAGGTATTAATGTATCCTGAGATGTTTTCAATGTATGACAGGCTTGGGTGTCATTATAGTCTGCTATGATTGTTACCTCCTGTCCATTGACGGGAAATTTCAGGCATTGATGATAGGTGGAAGGTACTGCTTGCATATCATGAATCCAAGGACGTCCCAATAGTATGTTGTATGTCAGTTCCCTATCTAAGACTTGACAAACCACATTTTGGACAATAGGTCCCACTTGAATGGGTAATATGATCAATCCTTTAGAGGATCTTTCTTCCTCATCATATGCTTTGATTGTGATTTTTCTTCTTGTATCAATGGCTTCATCTAAGTATCCTAGTGCACGAATCAGCTTTAAGGTAAAAATATTTAAACCAGCCCCTCCATCTATCACGACACGCTTTACACGATGTTTATGGATGAGGACTTCAATGTGAAGGGCGGAATTATGCGGATGGGTGAGTGATACATCATCATGTTTGGAAAATGAAAGGTAATGAGGTGTAGATAGATGTCCCACCATAGCTTGAAATTGACATACATCCAAATTGTTAGGTACCATGGTTGATACAAGAGCTTGCTCAAGAACCTCTTTGTGTGATGGGGAGATCTTTAAAAGTTCCAAGATAGATATTTGTGCCGGTATTTTCTGTAATTGATCGATGAGCTTATATTGATTGGAGGGAAGATCCACAGATTGGGATGATAATGATGCTCCTTTCAATATAACTTTGGATTGTGCCCTTGTTGTGGCATTAACCGGTTGGTGCTCTTGTTTCCCTTTGAGTGTGATTACATTAATTTGGTTTTCAAATTTGTCCATATGTTGTACCAAATTAGTAGGTGTAATGTCATTGTTTCGATTGATTTGATTGCATAACTCCTCATCTTCCTTGGCAGCAGAAAGACAAAGGATCGTTGTGTCATAAACATAACCAACATTCTTACCTTTGCTATTTGCAGAAGAGGATTCTCCCTTCTAATAATTGGGTAGAGGATTTTTGAATGTTGTATCATCTTTGTTTGTTTGGTGCCCTTCTACAAATACTTTCTTTTGATTTATAAGGTCTTGTACCGCATGTTTTAACTGCCAACAATTTTTCAGTCATGTGGCCTTTATTTTGATGGTAGTGACAGTAATGTGAGTCATTCCACCATGATGGTTTGACTTGAGGGTCCCAATTTCTAGCTTCTTGTACTTGAATAAGTTTTTCATCTAAAATTTCTTTGAGGACTGATTCCAATGATTGCCCTAATGGCCTGAATTTTCATTTATTGGATGGTCATTGGAATGATTGGGTTTTTGTTTCTCCACTGTTTTGATTATTTCCTTGATCACTACTTTTTTTGACATTAAGACCATTGTTTTGTTTGTTTGTAGTTGTTGGCATCAAGGTGAATATTGGTTTGGATATGTGTGTATCGATAATGGTATCGGTATTTTTATTCTTTTGCCAAAATCTTGGCTTTTCACTGTTGTTGTTAGAGGAATTTTTATTGTTTGAACCTTCGATGAAGTGTTTGATTGTTCCTCTTTTGATTAGAGCCTCTTCGATTTTTAGTCCCTTTTCGATAACTTGCTCAAATGTAGATGGACATTGCAAGTCCAATCTATAATTCATTTCATCCACTAGGTTATCAATGAACATCTCTATCTTCTCCTCTTCAGGAATAGATCTAGGGTATTTAGTAAATAACCTTCTCCATCATTGGAGAAAGGAAAGAAACTTTTCACCCTTTGCTTGTTTGGTGTTATAAAGTTCTTTTAAGGTCACCCCATGTTGGATGTTGAATGAGAAGTGCGTTATGAACCTATTGATCAGTTCTTCAAAAGATTGGATCTCGGGTTCCATTTTAGAAAGCCACTCCATCCAAGTGTTTCCTAAGCTTCTTGGAAATAATCGTAGTAAGAGTCCTCGTGTGCGAACTCTATGCTCATGGCTTTAAATTCTCGTAGGTTATCAAATGGATCAGTTCTTCCATTGTATTTGTTGTACGTCAGGTATTCACAATACCGTGGAAATGGTATCATGTTAATGCTTTGGTCAAATGGATAAGGGCAAATTTCTTGTAAGGAATATCTTTTTGTTGGCCCTTGTTGGATATTTTGGAACTGTAATTGTAATTGTTGGATTTTTCTTGTCAAAGCATCTATTTGATTTGGATTTTCCATACTAGTTGTCTGAGGTGTGGTTGTTTCCTTGAGTTGGTTGACATCAAAGTCTTTAGGAAGCTTAGCACCTTTGTCAGCTAATAATAAAAGATACTTTTCCATATCTTGCTCTAACATCTTTTACATAAATTTATGGAAATGAGGGTCTTGTTGAACTTTCTCAATTTCTTCTGCAGTTATTTCTCTCTTGTGAATTAGTGAGAGGATCAGTGTTGTTGTATTGTCCCCAAGGGTTTTCTTCAGCCATGGCTACTATTATTTTGTTTTCTTCTTGTTGTTGTCTTTGATACGCTGATTGTGTGAAAATAGGCATACAAACTTTAAAGTTTTACTCTAGACTTTGATCTTGGATTTTTGATTTGATAAGTGTCAAAGTTTTTTATTTAAAATCTGATTTAGTCATGTCTAGTTTCGTGATGGAAGGATGATAAAATCCTTGATAGGGAAATTTTGACACAAAAATCTTAGATTTAGTGATTATTGATAAGGACACTTTGCAAGATGTTTCAAGATCTAGGCGTAATAGTAAAGTTTTCTTTTTGTATGATTCAAGTGTTTTGGACTATGAAAAAAAAAATGTTTTGGATTGATGAAAACCTTGTTTTTGATGTTGGCAATCTGACAAACTATCCTACTAACTCTCTATTTTTTTGACCTTCAGGAGTGCTAAAACAGAACCACGACGCGCTAAAACAGAGCCACGACAAGCTAAAACAGAGCCACGACACGCTAAAACAGAGCCATGACATGCTAAAACAGAGCCACTACATGCTAAAACAGAGCCACGGCACACTAAAACATAGTGACTAGGTGCTAAAACAAAGATGCGACGCGCTAAAACAGAGACGTGAAGCGCTAAAACAGAGCCATAAAACACTTAAAACAGAGGGATGGCACACTAAAACAGAGGGATGATGCACTAAAACAGAGTCGCGACACACTACAACAGAGCCGTGAGGCGGTAAAATAGAGGCGCGACTTGCTAAAACAGAGTTCTGATGCGCTACAGAATGTTTTTGGGGTGCCACAGGAAACTATCTTACTCTATGAAATTCACTTGGACTTGTATCGTATTGTATGGCAGGTTGTGGGATGTATTCTGGACAAATTTGTTGACTGTGATTGTGGTGTTGTCTAAGAGCCCTTCTTTGATAAAATGCTTGTGAATCTAAGGGAGCTACAGCATAGTCATCCGTATAACCTCTAGAGAAATCATTATATCTATGAATAAAGGTCCTATGTTGGAGTAGAACTTTTCTGCTTTGATATAAAAATCGTTTCTTTCTCAAGAGTTGTTTGTATGTAAGTGTTTTCTTTGGCTTTCTAATTCGTTTGATAAGAGACTGCTTGACAAATTTGGTGGATACCCAATCTCAAATCATGTGAATTTCACAAGTGTTTGATTTGAAGATTTTTTGTGATGATCTTATCTGAATTTAATGAAGGAAAAAACAGCAAGCAAGAATAGAATAGTTGATCCAAAATCCTAGAATCTAAACAGATAGTGTATGTTCTAAGAACCAAACATGATTCTTCTTGATTTTCACTGGTTTGATAACAAAATAAGACAATTCAAACAAACTCACTTCTAGAGACA
>VDFB02166820.1:0-22155 GCA_007258455.2 Sequoia sempervirens | reverse complement strand
ATGCTAAGATTGCAAGAAAGTTCATGCGTTCATCTCCAAGGTTCTTTCAGTGCGAATAGGCTCAGTTGGCTCAATGTGATTTGCTGGTATTTCAAGGGGACTTACGGAATTGTTCAACAGCAGAGAAAGGAATTCAAATGCTCGAAAGATTTGTCTATGAAGCGCGGGTTTCCTATTTTAATCAGAAAGTACTGAATTGAAATGGTGTAAGGTTTAGAGAGTCTAAATCTATTCTAAGGCGTGGGATATGGAGCTCAACTTCAGCAAACTTCAACCGAACTTCGCTTTGCCTCGCATCGGACAGCTTCCACGGAGTCGGTGCAATCTTCAAGGGAGATGACTAAAGATGTTCAAACCACCACTTGACATGAAGATACCATCACAACGACACATACCATCATTCAAACTGTGATTGAAGTTAGGCCAACAACGTTTCCAGTTGACCACACAAGGCGCATTCACCATCAACAAACACACTAGTGGTATGGATAGACGAAGTTGCTTAGATCAAACACCATATTCCACAGCTAACATCTACTTGCATGGAATGAAAATTATACTACTTTGAACTAATTTACACTACCATTTGAATCGGAAGGACGAAGAAACCTTGCTAGCTACTCACAACAAAGATGAAATTCACCATCAATGAAAAACTCTTTTATTGAGAGAGTGTTCACAACAATTTCTTACAAAGTTTTCAAAGGGAAAACTTTCCCTCTTCTTCAAACTACACTATCAATCTATACTAAGTTACTATAAGCTATCACCTAGCTGTCTCTCTATTTTAATCTCTATTGTCTAACTTCTACTTCTAATGAGATACAAATGAGGGGGACTCCCCCTTTTATAGATGGCCAAGTCCAGCGGACGGCTCATATTACAATCGGCTGGATGGCCTAGATTGTGCCACCTCAGCCCTAAACAAGATTCGCCCTAAAAACCACCATAATGGAGAGTGGGGCAATAAATGAATAATTAATGGCCACCATCTTCTAGAAGATTCCCGTTTGTGGACGCGTTCACACTGTTCTCGATCTTCCTTTTGACGTTGTTCTTCAACCTCACTCCTTGTCACTTGAGTTGGGCACATACTAAGTGTCAACACTTAGTCATTTTCTCCAAGTATTTGCTTCATCTCTTTAAGTCACCACCATTTAGTCTCGACGTTCCACCTGCAAAACAAGCAAGGAGAAGAGCATCAGAACACTTCATAATATAAATTCAACTTACTTACCAGGATTTTCACGCTCTAACATCCAAGGGTTCATCGTCTTCACTAGCCAACTTTGCGTTCAATCCTTCATGCCTTAGCCAAATTTCATCATCCTCAAGGACATATCATCTTTCGAAAGTGTTAACCGCATCTTCCTCACTTTTCCGGCTGACATTTCATCCAACCCTGGCTCGAGAAAAATGTTTTCATCAGGGACTTGATCAAAAATCATCTAGGCGATCATTTTCAAATTCATCCGCCAAGGCATTTTTAACACATTTTTCCTTGCCTTAGAAAATTTCTCAAATTTTCCTTAGGAAATTCATCAACCTGGTGCCCATCAAAAATCTTCACCTCAGAATTCCTGGCAAGCCGTGGAAGACTTTGAGACCCATTCCTCATCGCAGACGTCCAATACCCAGAAGAAAATTTCCCCCAGAAAGCATCGAATTCATGTGTATCCAAACGAAGGGGTACATTTAATTTTTGAATTTTCAAACCTTAGAAAAATATTTCTCAATCAAATTTATCCTCATTCTTCATCTCTGGGCAAATTTTCCTTGCTCGGCCTTGAAAATTTTAACAATTTCATGAAGCTGGCACCTTCTGGCATATTTCACAGCCAATTCCTTCTTGCCTCAGAAAACTTTATCCCTTCAAGTCTAGGCGCAAATAGAGGGTCACACTTCAAGTTTCACATACTTAGAATATTTTTATCTTTCCACAAGTCAAAGGCGCAGTCAAGGGGTTGAGGTTCAAATTTTCCATACTTAGCATATTTCCTAGCTCAACGCCTTGGAATCTTTCACTTTGCATGCATCACGCCTTGGAATTTCCACTTGCCTTCTAATACCTTGAGGGCGCATATGGCTAGGCAAGCTTCTAGTTTTCATAACTTAGAAAATTTCAAGGACTTCCCTCCTTTGTTGGGCGCATTTTAAAGGGTGCACTTCAAATTTAAAACACTTAGAAAATTTTTCAAGTTCTTCTTCTCTTTCCAGGCGCATATGGAGGGGTCTTCTCCCAATTTTGCAACACTTTAGAACACTTTTAGCTAGCATACTACCTTGGCAAGGTGGGGCGCATTTCACCCCCTATACTTTCATTTTCAACCACTTAGAAAATTTTCCATCTCTTCCTTGAAGCTGGGGCGCAAATGAGAGGGGCTACTTTCAATTTGTAACACTTAGAAATTTTACCCGACTTCCATTTGGCAAGGGCGCATTTAAGGTGTCCAACTTCAAGCTTAAATGCCTTAGAAAATTTTCAATCACCTTCTCTTCTCCTTGGGCGCAAATGGAGGGATGAACTTCAAATTTCACAGAGTTAGAAACTTTTTCAAATTTTTATGCAAGGTGAGGCACATTTGAGGCCCTCTGCTTTTAATTTTCCACACTTAGGCAAATTTCATGGAGCCTCTCATGAGTCAAGGCGCATTAAGGGGTGCCTCCTTCAAGTTTTGGTGCCTTAGAAAAAAAAATTTCCCCCATGCTTCTAACTTAGGCGCATTTACTAGGGTCACCTTCCACTTTCCAAGACTTAGAAAATTTTACTTGCTTCCATCCTCTTCAAGGGCGCATTTTGGAGGTTGTGCTTTCACTTTTCATACTTAGAATATTTTTCAAGCTCTTCAAGCTTGAGGGCGCAAATGGCAGGGTCTGCTTTCAATTTCCATACTTAAACTTTTCAACACTTGGCCTCCTTAGCTCCTGGGCGCATTTGGCAGGGGCAACTTTCAATTTTGACACTTAGAAACTTTTTCCATCTCCTCTCTTGAGCTGGGCGCATTTAGCCCCTCATGCTTTTAATTTTCAACAATTAGTGAATTTTTACTCCAACTTCAAGTTCAAGGGCGTACTTCACCATGGAGCTTTCAACTTTCCAGACTTAGAAAAAAATTCAAACCACCTTCTCAAGCTAGGGCGCATTTAGGACCCCCTACTTCTAATTTTTGATACTTAGAAAATTTTGAAGCTCCACATGCAAGTTTAGGCGCATTTTGGGGCTTGAGTTTCAAATTTTGATAACTTAGAGAAAATTTCATCAAGCTTTAACCTCAAGGGCGCATTTGGAGTAGGCAACTTCAAGTTCCTAACACTTCGAAGATTTTCACCCTCATTCTTTCCTCAAGGGCGCATTTTCATGGGTGAGCATCAAGTTTTAATGCCTAAGTAAAATTTTCATCCTTTTGCAAGCTAAGGGCGCATTTTGAACTGTGAGCTTCCATTTTTCCAGACTTAGAAAATTTTCAAGGCTCTTGCCAGCTTGAGTGTGCATATCATCCTGTGAGCTTCCATTTTCAATGCCTTACTAAATTTCTTGCCTCATCTTCAGCTTTTAAAGGCGTTCTTCACTGGCTGGACTTGAAAATTTATCAATTTCAGTGAATTTTATGCTCTTTGCCTGATTTAGGGCAACTTGATCACGCTAACCCTAATTTGCTATTTTTAGAAAGTTTTTCAACTTTGCACTTCAAGCTAATTTCACGCTCCAAAAAGGCTGGATTTTGCTTTGTTTCGAATCTCGAGATGTGGTTGAGCTGTCGGGCCCTGATATCTGCATGCACCTGCTATTTTTAGCAACTTACTAAAAATAGCAATTGCTCAGAATGTTTTCAAATTTTGCGTGTCGATTGCCTGAAGGGTATTGATCGTGACTTGACGCTGCTTCTGCCTGGCTGTTGTGTTTCGCCCTTGATTTTAGGAAACCCTAATTCTTCTGCACAGGCCTGCTAAAATAGTAAGTGCTTGATTTTCCATCCTCTGCAACTCTGTTCGCCTTGAAATTCGCGCCAAGGGGTCCTCATCACTTGTTTGACCTGTTCATACTGAGATTTCGTGATGACCTGCCGTTTATAGCTGTTTCTGAAGTGACTTACTATTTATAGTAATTGCTTGCTTATGAGACTTCCACAACTCCGTTTGACCTGAAATTCGAATGATGCGCTCCTCACCACGTGACCTACCTGTTGACGCCGGTGAATGTGGCTGACTTTCTATTTATAGCCTGTTTCCAAAATGACTTACTATAAATAGTAAGTGCTCTGTTTGCCTTCAAATTTTACCAGCAGACTCCTTGAAAGATGCTGATTGCGGTGGTTTACACCGGTTTTCGAAAATTCTAACTTTTTACCCCTCTTTTTGGGTCCCGAAGCTGGAAACCCTAATTCATCTTGCATGCATATCAAACGATCTCCATTTGTTCTCGTTTCTATTGCATTGTGATCAGCTCGTGATTCTGAAGAGTTGGGAGGCGGCTGCCGGGATGCATCTGCTAAAAATAGCAAGTTCCTGAAGGAGTGATTATCTCGCTTTGCATGTCATATCATCGCGAAGCTCTCGAAAAACCCATAAAGAATATGCCGACATGCAAAGAAAACCCTAACATGCAAACCCTAAAAATAGCCTCGGAAGACTAAATTCTAAAAGTCGTTATCTCGCTTTGCATTCACATCATCGCGAAGGTCTCTGAAAACCTAGAAGGAATCTCCAGACATGCGTCGAAAAACTCTGCATATAGACCCTGAAATCTGCTCTGGAAGCTGAACTGCTAAAAATAGTAAGTTGTTCGTTTCAGCTCAAAGTTTGCGCGCGAGCAGCTTGACGTGTTCTGGACGCAGTGTGACTGTCGAAATTTCAAGAATGCTAAGAGAACACCTGTAATTGCACACTTACTAAAAATAGTAAATACTCAGAATCTGATGAAATTTCAGTGGAAACTTGCTAGAAATACACTAACAACAATGTTAGTCTCAAATTTGAAGTTATTCACTTCATTTGACTTCAAGTTGGCTGGAAAGATGGAAACCCTAATTTTCAGACTTGGCCAAAAGTTCACGTTAAAGTTCAACGGCGGGCCCATCCCGAAAAAACAGACAGTAGAAAAGAGAGACAACAACAAAACGACCAAAAAGCAAAGCCAAAATTAGGGGGTCCCCATTTGCAATGGGGCGATGTGTGAAAAAGGTCACAACACCACCTCTCAATAATAGTGTTATGGTAGAAGGAAGAAGAGAGGTGCAAGCTTTTCAAACATCTGGTGGAGCACCCAAAGTGTATCAAAGGACTTATCATCAGAAAGAACCTTTGACTTCATCAATTCCTCTGAATAATTTTGCAACTCCACCGAATCCGAATGCAAGCAATAATCCGAGTATACCTAAGGATTCTCCAGAGTACAGACAGCAGGGTGGGATGCAAAATAGAAATGGACAACAGACTGTTCAGCAGCCTGTCCACCTAATGCAACGTCCACAGAAAGAAAATCTTCCAAGAGATGATATGAAAAGGCTAAGTTCCTATGTACTGGATGAAGTGAAGAAGATGAAGGTCAGTCTTCCCTTGTACGAGTTAATGAAGATTTCAAAAGTCAGAGATACAATTTTAGGAAGCTTATATGAGACCCGTTGTGAAGAATACCTCTCAAGAAGCATCTAGTTCATCCAGGAATCCTCCAATCAACACGCAGTCTCGTTCTGTACAGAACACAAATATGCTAGAAGAGGTGCCTCTCGCGCCATTCAACACCTGGGAGACTCTGCAACAGTCTCAAGGTTTCGTGGGAATGGTACAAGGATCTTCAAGTGAGCCTGAGAAGTCGAAGACTAAAGATAAGAGAAAATTTCGGTTTAATCTGCCTACGGAGCAAAAGCAAGAACAAAAGAAAAATCCAAAGGAGGTTACTCAAGGCAATCAAGTCCCATTGGACAGAAAGAATGAAAAGAAGGATACTTTAGTAGAGGAAAAAAGAAAACCAGTGGTATTTTATCAGGGAAAAGATGAACCAGCCCCATTCCTTATTTCAGTCAGAATATTTGGAAAATTATTACATAACTGCTTGATCGATTCTGGTGCTTCCAGCAACGTCATGCCGCTAAAGGTGTGCCAAAGATTGGGTATAGTTCCACTTCAAACTACCAAGAAGGTAACCCAGCTGGATAAGACAGAGGTTCCAGTTGTCAGAGAATTGAATAGCATTCATATGTAGTTGTCAGCTGATCCTAGAATTCAGAGTTGTATTGACATATCAATAGTTGACATACCTGATGGATATGGAATGTTGCTGAGCAGAGATTGCGCAAGGAAGTTGAATGGATACATTGCTACAGATTTTTCCCACATGTGGCTTCCATGGAGAGGAGTCCCGAATCAGATTAAGGTCGAGAGCACACCAAGGCTTAAATTGATGATCACTGAATATGGTGAAGGTAATGAGATTATGTTTGTAGAAACTGATTAAGGCTCCTACAAGCCCGTCCAACAAGAGGTGCTAATGTTACAAAGCTCAAATGAAGGAAAGATTTTAGAAGATACCACTGCTTCCACCGAAGTTTTGATTGAAAGTGACACAAGTGATAGGGAAGGTGGAGGAACGTTTGAGAACTTTAGAGATTTTGTCCTAAAAAGTGTGAAGAAAGAAGTGGAGTTGGGTAAGGACGCTTCCATTAAGAATTTGTTACTTCCTAACTGGTGCAGAATCCATGAGGCGTTTAACTCTGAGATCACTTGTGCCATGTACAAAGTGGCATTAGAGCAAGTCGCAAAACTCGTTCCGCAAGCCTCATTGCGGAAGAAAAGTCAGAAAGTTAATAAAGAAGAGGATGTTTCTTTGGAGAAATTTGTAGAAAACAATAAAGATGATAAAGTTCAGCTGATGATTGAAAAGAAGATTCCAGAAGCATACAATCATGAAGATGCACATATTCAGATTCCCAGCACTCCCGTAAAAGATCAAGTGTGGACCTTGAAGTTCGATGGATCAAAGTCAAAGAAAGGAAATGGAGAGGGATCTGAGCTTATTAGCCCGAATGGAGAGGCATACTTAGGTGCCTATAGGCTTCAATTTTCATGTACCAATAATGTTACCAAGTACGAGTTTTTGATTCATGGCTTGCTCCTCGCGATTTAGAAGGGAGCTAAGATTGTGCACGCCTTCGGGGATTTTGACATTATAGTCCGCCAAGTAAGGAAGCAGTATGCTTGTCACGACAAGAGGTTAGGCCGCTACCGTAATAGAGTATGGGACCTCATAGAAAGTTTTGATGCGTTTAATATAAAGCAAGTGTACAGGTCCAAGAATCCCATTGCCAATTCTCTTGCACAAGCTGCTAGTTCTTTGGAGCCTTTGGCTATGCAAGGATTGAAGAAGTTCACAGTGGAATTGGTTTCAACCCCAGCAATTCCAGACAACATAAAGAATTTTCAGGTGTTCGATGATGATAAACAGATTCTGGATTTTCTTACATGCTCGGGTGTGTTTGAAGCACAGATCATTGATGAAGAAGAAACAAAGGAAGCAGAATTTGATGCTGAAGGGATCCTGAATTTGAAGACGAATGTTATTCCAAGAGGAATGGTTGAACTAGAAAGATTATTTGATCCTGATAGATTAAGTAGAAACCAAAGCACCTAAGGTAATGACTGTGAGGCTGTCAATTTAGGGACCGAAGAACAAGTGAATGTTTTTATTGGAAAGGTTTGCACACCTAAAGAAAGAGAAGGCATCTTACAAGTCATGAAAGAATTTCCGGATGTGATAGCCTGGGGATACGAAGATTTAAAGACCTATAATACCTCATTGATTACACATACGGTTCCATTGAAGCCAAGTAGTAAGCCATTCAGGCAGAGGCAGAGGCCAGTAAACCCATTGCTAGAGCCATTGATTTACCAGGAGGTCAAGAAGCTTCTTTTTGCACGTATTATCTTTCCAGTGAGGAACTCCACGTGGGTCGCCAATCTTGTTCCAGTCAGAAAGAAGAATGGAGAAATAAGATTATGTGTGGGCTTCCGCAATTTAAATAGTCTCCGAAAAGGATAATTATCCTTTGCCTTCGTTAGACGAGGTATTGCAAATAGTGAATGGTTCACAAATGATGTCTTTCTTGGATGGCTATTCAGGGTACAATCAAGTGATGGTTGAACAAGAAGACAGACTGAAGACAGCGTTCACCACAAAATGGGGAACATTTGCATACAGGAGAATGCCTTTCGGCCTAATCAACGCAGGAGCCACCTTCCAGCGAGCGATGGATATTGCCTTTCGGGATCTGGTAGGAAAGTGCATAATCATATAAATGGATGACTTGACCGTGTTCTCAAAGAAAAGAGAAGATCATGTCGAAGATTTGAGAAAGATTTTTTAGAGATGTAGAAGATTCGGTGTCTCCCTGAGCTCTAAGAAAAGTATATTTGGCGTCACCGAGGGTAAATTGTTAGGTCACGTCATCTCGGAGAAGGGTATTTCAATTGACCCTAAACGTATCGAAGCTATTTCAAGGATTGGCTTGCCAGGTAGTCAGAAGGAACTGAGATCGTTCTTCGGCAAGATTAATTTTGTTAGAAAGTTTATAACCGGGTTTGCTGAAATAGTGAGGCCACTAAATGAGATGCTAAAGAAAAATGCGAAGGTTGAATGGACTCCTCAGACTAGGAAGGCTTTTGACGAGATCAAACAAGCGATAGTAGATGCTCCAGTACTAGTCAGCCCAGACTACACCAAGCCTTTCTACTTGTATTCATTTGCCTCAGAGCATACATGTGCGGCAGTTTTAACACAGAGAACGGAAGAAAGGGACGAGCACCCGATTGCTTTTATGAGTGCTCCATTGAAGGAAGCAGAATTAAGGTGTCCCAGCATTGAGAAACAAGCCTATGCTTTGGTAAAGGCCGTTAAGAAATTCAGACACTATATCTTAAGAAGCAAGGTATACGCAATTGTCCCGGATGCCACAATAAAGACTTTATTGATGCAAAACGAGCTAGGAGAAAGAAGAGGCAAGTGGGTTGCCACTCTGCAAGAGTATGATATAGAAATACAGCCTATGAAATTGGTTCGAGGACAAGCTTTGGCTCAGACAATTGCAATGGTTTGTCCAGAGTTAGTTCAGCAAGCGTACATATTGGAAGAAGTGTCTCCTGGGGAATGGTACGATGACATTGTTTATTACTTGTTGAATCACAGATGTCCTCGCCACTTGAATCCAGTCTAACAGAGAGCTTTGAGAATGAAAAGTCAGAGATTCATGCTCCAAGGGTCAGTTCTTTACAGAAGAAACTATGAAGGAATTTATCTAAGATGTGTAGGAAAACAAGAAGCCAAACAATTAATGGAACACTTTCACGAGAAGTTTGGAACGGGACACAGAGGTAGTCTTGCCACAGCTCATCAAATTCTAAGAGCTGGATATTATTGGCCCACGCTTTTCAAAGATACATATGAACATGTGAAGGCTTGTCATGTTTGTCAGACAGCAGCGAATAGAGGAAGACATCCAGCTATGCCGTTACAGCCGGTGATTGAGGTTAGACCTTTCGCATAGTGGGGATTGGATTTCATTGGCATGATCAACCCGCCGTCTTCAGGCTAGCACAGATACATCTTGACAGCAACTGATTACTGCACCAAGTGGACAGAAGCTCAGGCTTTGAAGCAATGCATGACAAACGTGGTAATCAGGTTCCTTGAAGAGAATATCGTCACAAGATTTAGATTCCCTCATGCCATAGTATGCGACAATGGCCCAGCCTTCTCATCACTGAAGTTTTCCAACTGGGCCTTTGAGTATGGAATCACATTGAAATTTTCTCCCAACTATTATCCGCAAGGAAATGGACTAGCAGAGTCCACAAATAAGAATTTACCAAATGCCATTAAGAAGCTACTAGATAAGAACCCTAAAGATTGGCACACGTAGCTGAGGTTTTCTCTATGGGTAGACAGAATTAGAACAAAGAGTTCGTTGGGGACGTCTCCCTATCACTTGGTTTACGAACAGGATCCTGTCTTTCCAATTCAGCTGAGAATCCCAACTCTCCAGTTTATTCAAGAATATCTCAAAGGGGAGGATCAAGTTCATACAAGATTGTCTCAGTTGATGCATCTAGAGGAGAAAAGAGATGAAGCATTAGAAAATCTGGTAAAACACCAGGTAGTGGTAAAAAGATGGTTTGATAAGCAAGCTAAGGTCAAGTTTTTTCAGATTTCTGACTTGGTCTTATATTGGGACAAGGTCCACGAGAAGAAAGGAGATCACGACAAGTTTGATAAATTGTGGTTGGGCCCGTATCAAATTTTTGAAATCCTGGGAGATAATGCATTTAGGCTACGTACACTAACAGGGGAGTATGTCCCGTTGCCCATCAACGGACAGTTCCTCAAGCATTATTTCCAATCCTAGGTTCTCTCCAAGAGCCTGCTTTGTAAAATAGATAGATTAGGTTTGCTTACTCGTTCGCTTTTTTTGTTTGCTTTTCGGTTTGCCCCGTTTTCGTTTTGGTTTGTTGCCCTTTGGGTTTTTGGTTTGGCGTTTTCTTGCCTTGAGTTGTCCGCTCAAGTGGTTTTGGTTTGGAATGGGCAAAGATTTTAGGGTTTCCCATGGCGAAGGGGGTGATGATGTTTTCCTCTCACCATCTAGTTTCTTTCCACTGGAATTTGTGCAAACATTGAAAATCAAGGTTATTTTTCTTTTGTCATCATTCGGTTTGGAATTAAGCTCGCCTCGGGAGGTTAACCAGCTATTGTGTCTTAACACATGAGTCCGACGTTCTCCCTGTCAAACAAACTGCTCTGAGTCATTTTGGTTTCATGGGAGAGGTTATGGCAAGTGAAAATTTTACACCCTGCTTCAGCGCCACTGCAATTCTCAAACCCATTGGAGGCTTCATTGCCTGCCAGCCAATTGAGAACTTGACGGACAATCAATCAAAAGGGAAAAGGAAAATGTGCTCAAAAGAAAATATCTGAAAAGAAAAGAAAATGAAAAGAAAATATTATGAAACATTGGTTTTGGGAATATGCGAGTAACTCCACTGGGGCTATGGACACTCGACCGGCAGTGGAGCAATATTCGTGAGAATTGTAGCGACAACATCGTCGAGGCTATGGACGCCTGACTGGCAGCGAGGCAATGTCCAGGATGCTTTTGAAGTTAAGGTATTTATATAACTTGTCATAGCTGATTCCAGAGGTCAAGGTGGTTCAGAGGCGGAATGAATGCGCGAGGGCTTTCGATGAAGGTGTTTTGATCCAATATCGGATTCTTCTCCCCTTTTGAGTCAATTCCTTTTTCGTGTGATGGTTTGAGAAAGATTGACCAAGGTTATATTCTTAAAAGTGTTTTTCAACACTTTCCCATGGAGTTGCCAAATGTTGTGACCTTTTTCACACATCTCCCCATTCAAAATGGGGACCCCCTAACTTTTGCTTCATTCGGGTCTTTTGGCTTGGGTCTTTCGGTTTGTCTCTCTCTGTCGGTCCTTTCTATCTAGTGTACTTACTATATGACCTGGGTTTGAATTTTGGTTAAGTCTGGAGGGTTTTTCAAGGAATTAGGGTTTATAGTCTTTAGATAACCTTGAGGTCAAATTGGATTGGCTAATCAATTTATGAGCTTAGCACTGCTGTTAGGATACTTCCGGCCAGCTCCCTCTGAATTTTCACTGAATTCCAACATCTTTCTATTTTTAGTGTCAATTCAGAGTTTCTTTTTTTGAGATTTTCACGTTCTGACAACTGCACTACATTCTGAGCACTTTGAACTCATTACTGGCAAAATTTGAGCAAAAAAACGGGCGACTTGCTATTTTTAGCAGTTCTACCTTCGGAGGCAAATTCCAGGGTTAACATGTTAAGTTTTCAGAAGCATGTCTGGATATTCTTGGTGGGTTTCTCGAGACCTTCGCAGTGATATGGCATGCAAGACAGGACGACAACTTTCAATGTTCGGCCTTTAGAGGCAGATATTAGGGTTTGCATGCAAGTTTTGTCGGCGCATGTCGGCATAATCTTTTTGGGTTTTCCGAGAGCTTCGCAACGGTGTAACATGCAAGCAGAATTGGTCACTCTTCAGAAAATTGCTATTTTTAGCCAGTACTTGCATGTTGATGATTTTTTTGGGTTTTTCTGGGTTTTTCAAGATCTCTCGGGCAGTGTGACATGCAAAATCATCTGACAATCGGTTGGTCACCTTTTCAGCCACTTTCTATTTTTAGCAGGTGCTCTTTGGCAGCTGCCCGAGACTTCAAAATCACGAACACGGTAACATGCAACTGAAATGGAATTGAACAAAGCTCATCTGAGGCACATACAAGATGAATTAGGGTTTCAAGCTTCGGTACTCAAGAAGTGAGGGGTCCAACATCAAAATTTCCAAAATTGAAGTATCCCACCATGATCAACATCTTTCAAGGAGTCTGCTGGCAAAATTTGAAGAGAAATGGAGCACTTACTATTTATAGTAAGGCATTCCTGGAATAGGCTATAAATAGAAAGTCAACATCAGGTCTTAGTATGAACAGGTCAAGTAGGTGATGAGGACCCCATGGCGCGAATTTCAAGTCAAACGGAGTTGTAGAGGATGGAAAATCAAACACTTACTATTTTTAGCAGGTTGGCATAGAGGAATTAGGGTTTCCTAAATTCAAGGGCAGGACATGACAGTCATGCAAATATAGCGTCCAACCACGATCACCACACTTCAGGCATTTGGCACGTGAAATTTGAAGACATTTTGAGCAATTGCTATTTTTAGTAAGTTGCTAAAAATATTAGGTACAGATAGGCATCATACACCAGCAACACAACCACACCCCGAAGTTCGAAACAAGGGAAAAAAAATCAGGTCTTTCGGAGTTAGGAATGAAGTCAAAGCACAAGATGTGAAGAACTCTCTGAAAATGGAAAATTAGGGCAAGCTAGGGTTAGCATGAGCAAATTACTCCAAATTTGGCAAAAGGCATGAAATCCACCAAGTTTGATAATTTTTCAAGTCCAGAATCAAAATTCGCCTTAAAAAGCTAAAGACAGATGAAAGTTCTACCAAGGCAAATAAAAATGAAAGCTCACAGGTCAAAGTGTTACAAATTTGAAGAAGACACCTCCACAGGCGCCCAAGAACTTGGAGGATAAAATTTTATCAAGTGTTCAAAATTTGAGGCCCAAGGTGTCAATTGCGCCTAACCTTGAGAGGGTGAGCTAGAAAGTTTCTAAGTCATTAAATTGAAACCTCAAGGGGTTATTTGCGCCCAGGGTCATGAGAAGAAAAGCCTTGAAATTTTCTAAGTATAAAAACTTGGAGTAGAGGGGGTGAAATGCGCCCCTAACTTGGAGAGAGCTTTGAAAATATTCTAAAGTCATGAAGATTGAAAGCTCTACATGCTATATGCGCCCAGCTTTGGAGCAGACTTCAAAATTTTCTAAGTGTGAAGAATTGGAAGTAAAGGGTCCAAAATGCGCCCCCAAATTGGAAGCTAACCCTTGCATATGCGCCTTAGGTGAAGATGAAGAATTTCACTAAGTGTTGGATCTTGAAGTGGAGGAGATGAAATGCGCCCACCTTTGAAGGAAGAGGTTGAATTTTAAAATTTTGAATAGAGCGTTGGAAATAAAAGCATAAGCTCCAGTAGGCGCTTTGGTTAGAAAGGGATATGGAAATGTTAAAGGTTGGAAAATTAAATGTTCCCCTTGATTGCGCTTGGTGTGGAGATTTTTATGAAATTTGAAGGCATTTAAAATTTTCCTAAGGCATGTGGAAGTAATTAAAATTTTGCTCTAGGCAAATAATTTTAAAATTGCTCAAGCTGGAGAAATAAATTAAAATTAAATTATTATTTTCCGAAGTTTAAAATTAAATTTCCCCTTCGTTTGGACACATAAATTTTAAAAGGTCGGGAGATTTTAATCACAAGGGGAATTTATTTTGGAATTTATTATGGAGGGAAAATAATTTTGCCTAGCCATTTTTAAATGCTGACGACGATTTTTTGCAGACGCTGGCGAAATGAATAAATTTCTTGAATGAAATTAAATGGCATTGAAATTAAATTTTAAATTTTAATATGCCATTTTAAAAAGCAGTGAGATTTTTTTTAACTGAAGTTAATTTTAAAATCTCTCGAAGTTACTTTAGTCAACTGGCAGTCGGGAGGGAAATTTTAAATTTAAAACGAGGAAAGAATCTCCCAGATTAGCAAATTTCTATGACGACTGAATGATGGCTGAGAATATTCTCTCTTAAAATTGGCAAATTTCTAAGTCATGGCGAAGTGAATTAATGGCATTTGCTAAATCTGACACTAGCTTGCAATTATTAAAACTTCGAAAGATTTTCATTTGTACTCACAAAATTGTATAGCTTAATTTCTCCGAGTCCTGGAAGTTGAAGTTGCTGAGATTTAAAAATTTTGAAGTTTCTGAGTTGCTGAAATTTAAAGATTTTGAGTTGCTGGAACTTGAAGTTGCTAAGATTTAAAAATTTCTGAAGTTGCCGAATGCTGAGAAAGAATAAAATCTGAAGTAGAAGTGCTGGGAGTTGAAAATTTATTTCTCCAGGTTGCTGAAAGTGAGTGCTGAGAAGAAGTTAAGTTTAAATTTTCGAAGTTGTTGTGACTTGAGATAAAATCCGAAGTTGAGATTGCTGAGTTTGATTTTTCGGAGAGCTGAAATTGTTGTGGCTGCAAGTTGCTGAGAGTTTGAAGTTTTAATTTCCGGAGTTTTAAATTTCTCGAGGTTTGGAGTTGGAGTTCTACTGCTGGAATTATTAATTTGATTTTCTTTTTGCAGCTAACTCCATTTGCCTGCCATCTCACGAAGTTCTTATTTTACAAGTTGGAATTATAATGCTTTCTTTTTCGTTTTGCAGATGGATGAAAGGGGACGAGGTGATGTTGCCGGAACAACCAAGGCTGGAGCCAAAGCTGGAAATGCTTAGGTTGGCAAAGAAAATGCTTCGAGGCAGGCAATTATCAAGCAGTTGAAGAATTCCTTTATTCCAGAATCAAAGTTCGTGTCGAAGTTCGGAAATTTGACTGACACAAACCTAGGTTCTTTCAACCTTGAGGCCTTTAAGAGAAGAATATATGGACAAGATGGCAATCCTCCAACAGTGACCTCGCATAACATTGTAAAAAGTGGGTTGTATGCAGCTGCCATTTTTCCACCAGCAGTTCGATGTCCAGAGCTTATCATGGAGTGTGCAAATTATTACAACTCAGACCACCGGACAATTGTTTCTCCGAATGGCATGTTGCTAGCCAACCTCGCACCTGATGCAATTGGCGAGGCGTTTTGGATCTTACCCACGGATAAAATGTTGTACAAGTCTAAGGCAAAAGCTGATAAGATGTATGCCACATCTTTTGACAAGTGTGTTAAGGGGATAAACAGGACATGGATGAGGAAGCCAAAGCCTCCTGGCGCCAAGTTACCAAAACAAATTATTTCAGAGGAGCTAAATCAGGAGTATTGCGACTTAATCATGATGCTCAGTCGAGTTAGTGGCAGCCCACGGGGATATGTGTTCGAGCCGTGGATGTTCTTCTATATCAGCGTTGTGCTGGAAGGAAAGGTGGATGTGGATTGGGCGCAAATGATAAGTGATAACATCAATGAGCAGTTGAAAAATCTAAGGAGAATGAGGACGTTCTACATGAGTTCGTATGTTATCTACATGCTAGCTTGGATGACGAAATACAAGGGACTGGCGTACCGGGAGCCGATTGGGTGTGGCTTCAATAAATTCAAGATTAATGAATCTTGTAGGCAGTTGCATCTCACGAGCACCTCTCATTTCAAGAGGGTGAATGATGCCTTCACAATGTACCTCACGAGGACTCTTCAAAGAAGATTGCAGCAAAGAATATCTAAGGAGGCACAGGAGTTGATCAAAGAGTATGGGTTTTGGTTTGTCCAATTCCCCAAGTTCACTTATTTAAGGCTGCCAAGTCACCATTCATATGCCTACCGACTTCCAAGGTATTGTTGATGTGTTTTTTCATGACCGCAACAACGCAGAATAAAGTTGCCAACGGCTACCCTATTCTCTCTTGATCAAAGTATTCCGCATGCTAAGATTGCAAGAAAGTTCATGCGTTCAACTCCAATGTTCTTTCAGTGCGAATAGGCTCAGTTGGCTCAATGTGATTTGCTGGTATTTCAAGGGGACTTACGGAATTGTTCGGCAGTGGAGAAAGGAATTCAAATGCTCGAAGGATTTGTCTATGAAGCGCGGGTTTCCTATTCTAACCGGAAAGTACTGAATGAAATGAGGTAAGGTTAAGAGAGTCTAAATCTATTCTAAGGCGTGGAATATGGAGCTCAACTTCAGCAAACTTCTAACCGGACTTCGCTTTGCCTCGCATCAGACAGCTTCCACGGAGTCGGTGCAATCTTCAAGGGAGATGACTAAAGATGTTCAAACCACCTCTTGACACGAAGATACCATCACAACGACGCATACCATCATTCAAACTGTGATTGAAGTTAAGTGCATGATATTCCAGTTGACCACACAAGGCGTATTCACTATCAGCAAATAAACTAGTGGTATGGATAGACGAAGTTGCTTAGATCAAACACCACATTCCACAATTACTATCTTCTACTTGCATGGAATGAAAACTATACTACTTAGAACTATTTTACGCTACCATTTGAATCGGAAGGACGAAGAAACCTTGCTAGCTACTCACAACAAAGACGAAATTCACCATCAATGAAAAACTCTTTTATTGAGAGAGTGTTCACAACAATTTCTTACAAAGTTTTCAAAGGGAAAACTTTCCCTCTTCTTCAAACTACACTATCAATCTATACTAAGCTACTTCTAAGTTGGCCCTCTACTCTATGTCTATTCTAATCGTCTCTACTGTCTACTGAGTTACAAATGAGGGGGACTCCCCCTTTATATAGCTAGCCAAGTCCCAAAAGACGGCTAGGGTTACAATCAGCTGGATGGCCCAGATCGTGCCACCTCAGCCCTAAACATGATTTGCCCTAAAAACCGCCACAAAGGAGAGGGGTAATAAATGAGCCATAATGTCCACCATCATCCTTCTAGAAGATTCCGTTTGTAGACGCGTTCACACTGTTCTTGATCTTCTTCTTGACTTTTGTTCTTCAACTTCTTTGTCACTTGAGCTAACACTTAGCCAATTTCTTGCAACTTTTCCTCTTCGAGGTTGAAACTCATAATTTTATCTTCTTCCGAGGGTTGGAATATCATCGTGTTTCATCACTTCAAGTCATTGTGTTTTGGCCTCCACGCTCATCCTGCAAAACAAGCAAGGAGAAGGGTATCAGAACGTTTCATAATATAAATTCAACTTACTTACCAGGATTCTCACATTCATAGCCAACTTCTGCTTCTTCATGAATCCTCATGCCTTAGCCAAATTTTCAACCCATCTTCCTCAAGGGTGTATCATCTTCAACTGCATCTTCAAGAAATTCATTTCGCCTGCTGGAGCTTTGACAACTTTGATTTTATTCATCTCTGGCTCAAGAAAGCTATCTTCACGAAGGATTGAAGCAAATTCACCTAGGCAGTTCCTTTCAAATTCATCGTCTGGAGAATTTCACCTTGAAAACACATTTTCTTCACACTTTCCTTAGAAAATTTTCAAATTCCCCTTAGGAAAACTCATCAACCTCGTGCCCACTTGAAATCCTCATCTTGAAGGCTCCAGCGAAGCATGGAAGACTTTAAAATCAACTCCTCATCGATGATCTTCAATACCCAGAAGAAAATTTCCTCCAGAATGCGTTGAACTCATGGGTGCATGACGAACGGGTTCATTTGATTTTCTTGAATTTTGAACCTTAGAAAATTATTTCCCTGTGAAATTTAAATCCGTTCTTCACATCTGTGAAGATTTCTTGTTGCTCTGACTTGAAAATATTTTTAAATCCATCCTGTAATGCCAGCATCTTCATCTTCGACAAATTTTACTCATCACAGGAAAATCATAATCTTGCAATTCTAGGCGTATTTTCTAAGGAAGAGAATATTTTTGCCTTAGAAAATTTTTGAATCACTTGAAAATTTTGCCTTAGAAAAATTTCGCCTTGGAATTTTTTTTATATTCAACTTTGATCACTTGCCTGCGAGAAGAATTTATTTCACTTAGAAGATCTTCCTGCGAGCACACCACATTTCACTTCCATCATCTTCAACGCCTCAGGAATTTTTTTTTATTATTATTTTGTAACTCCAATGCCTTAGAAAAATTCCCATCACTCATCTCATATTTGAGGAAAATCATGCCTTAGCACTTCATTTCCACCCTCAACACTTTACTTTAGGCGCATATCACTTGCCATGGAGAATATTTTTCCAACGCCTAGCAATTTTTTATTTCACCACCACACGCCTTAGAACTTTTTCCAACACCTACCACCCTAGGCGCATATAGCACTTCAAGAGGGATATTCACTTTACCACGCCTTAGGAAAATATTTTCAACTCTTGACACTTTAGGCGCATTTGAGGCTTGAAGAGGGATAACGCCTAACATCTACCTCCTTTTACCACGCTTTGAAGTATCCTTCACCTTATTTACTACCTCCATTCACTTTTCACATCTCAATCTAGGCGCATTTAGACATCCAAGAGGAATGACCCTTGAACTTCACTTCTTTGTCCTCACATGCATGTATTTGGGCGCATTTTGCCTATGTAAGAGGATAAGAACTTTGACTCCTTGACTTGCTTTTCCTTTGGGCACATTTTCATGTAGGAGGAGGACGAATTTGTTTCACTTGTTGACTCACTTCTCCCTTGGGCGCATTTTGGCCTTGCTGGTGGATGAAACTCATTGACCACTTTGACTTCTTTGTCTCTTGGGCGCATTTCTCCCCTTGAGGAGGATAAAAAGCTTTGACCACTTTGACCATTTGCCTTTTGGGCGCATTTCTTCCCAGGAGGAGGATGAGTTTGCCTTAGAATTTTTTTTCCTGATGTCTCTTGTAGCTGGGCGGATTTCACATGTGTTGGAGGATGAAAATAAACACTTAGAAAATTTTAAAACTTTCTCCTGAGTTCCCTTGGGCGCATTTTGCTATGCCAACAGGATAAACCTTGTTGACTTTCATTGACCACTTGTGCTTTGGGCGCATTTTGCCCCTGATGAAGGATAAACTTGCAACTTAGAATTTTTTATGCCTCCTCATCAACTGGGCGCATTTTGCCATGGCTACTGGATGAAGTTCCAGACTTAGAATTTTTTCCTCGTTTTTTGCCAGTATTCCATGCCCTGCTATTTATAGTAAGTCCTTTGAATTTGCATCTCTGAAGCTCGGATTGATTTGAAATTTTACACACTGCATCCTTATAACCTCGTTGTTCTGTTGACACTGCCATTTTTAGTTACCCTGCTATTTTTAGCATGTTTCTGAAGGTGGTTTACTATAAATAGTAAGCTCTTGCTTCTGATAGCTCCACTGCTCCGATCGACTTGAAATTTTAATGAGGCGCTCCTCACCACGTGGCCTATCTGTCGATATCAACGCATGCAGTTGATTTACTATTTTTAGCCGTTTCCAAATTGACTTACTATAAATAGTAAGTGCTCCGTTTGACTTGAAATTTCACCAGCCAGATAGCCTGAAAGACGCTGATCGCGGTGGTTTACACCAGTTTTCGAAAATTTTGACTTTTGATGCGTATTTTTAGGCTCCAAAGCTGGAAACCCTAATTTGCATTGCATGCGTATCAAAAGATCTCCGTTTGTCTTTGTTTCTGCGGCACTGCGATCGGCTCATGATTCTGAACTGCTGGGAAGCGGCTGCCGGGACACACCTGCTAAAAATAGCAAGTTCCTTACTGAGTGAGTATCTGCGTTTGCATGTCATACCATCGCGAAGCTCTCAAAAAACCCATCAGGAATCACCCGACATGCAAAGGAAACCCCGACATGCAAACCCTAAAAATAGCCTCGGAAGACTAAACTCTGAAAGTTGTCGTCTCGTTTTGCATGTTACATCATCGCGAAGGTCTCGAAAAACCCAGAAGGAATATGAAAACATGCAAAGGAAAACTCTGCATCTGCACCCTGAAATTGGTCCCGGAAGGTGGACTGCTAAAAATAGTAAGTAGTTTGTTTTCGCTCAAATTTTTCATGCGAGCAGCCGGATGCGCTCTAAATGCCGTATAACTGTCGGAACTTCAAAAATGCTGACAAACTGTCCGCAATTGTACACTTACTAAAAATAGTAAGTACCTCAGAATTCGATGAAAATTTGCTGAGAGCTGCTGGAAGCACACTGACAACAATGTTAAGCTTGGTTTTCATTTTATTCACTTTACTCAACCCTGAACTGACCAAAAGACTCAAAACCCTAATTCCAGACTTGGCCAAATTTCATGTTAAAGCTTACAGACGAGAACGTCCCCGGAAAGACAGACAGAACGAGAGAGAGACAACAGCAAAAACAAACCAACACCAAACCAAAAGCAAAGCCAAAATTAGGGGGGGTCCCCATTTGCAATGGGGCGATGTGTGTAAAACGTCACAACAGCTATCCTACAAATCGAATGATCATGCTCTAGGTGTCTAGGCAACTTGTGGCCTATGACAAAATTATAAGAAGGAAGAAGAAAGGAGGCTTGCACTTCCCTATTGTTTTGGGAAACTCGCTTGAGGAGTGCCCTTCTTTGCAAGCAGCGAAGGAGGCAGAAGAGGAATTGCAGTTCTACCAACTCACGCTCCATACTAGCCGGTAGGATTTTGATCCTCGGGGGAAGATTGGAACTATGCAGGGTGAAGAGTATAGGCACAAGGCTCACTTAGAGGATTTTTGGGAAAATGCACAAGATGAAGGTGAAATTAGAAGAACGTTCTCCAGATTGCCCCTGAAGCTGATCAGAGAATGCGAGGTGGTCCAGGTTCCAGATCAGGTTGATGAAGATACCAGACTTACACACCCGGACTACGAGTCAATAAAGAACACGCCAATCCCACCCCCGGATTGGGCTGAGCCAGAGATTACAGACTTAGACACTTTGTCTATCCTTGTCATGACCTTTACTAGGAGTTGGGTGGATGGTAATGTTCACAGGTTGAAAAGAAGATCGATTTCCCTCTCGTACAATCTTATGGGTGATCGGAGGCCACCAGTGTCGGCAAAGAAGAAGAAACAGATTGCCCAGGCTGCGGAGCCGCAACAGCAAGAAGAACCAATTCAGCCTGAACCTCAGAGATTAGAAGAGACATCACCTACTCAGTTGTTGGGATGATCCTCCAGCGTGCATGAAGTCTCGATGTTTGCGGACCAGAGGGCTAGAATGAATGAGGAATGAATGAGGAGCCCGAAATTGGAGAAGTTAACCAGCCGTTGCCAAGAGAGCTGGACAGTCAAAGTGCCAATGCTCCTGAGAGTGTCGATCAGCCAGATGAAGGAGAAGAAACAGAAACGGATATCCGCTTTGATCATACACTTGAGGCAGCTTTTGAGGAGGACAGTCAACATATGGAGACGGATGAGCCTCAACCAAATATTGCTCAAGAGGAAGTTCGTGAAGTAGAGGCAACGGAAGAACAACCCCTTATTGTCTACGATACTCAGCATAATGCTCCAAATTGGCTCTCGCGTGCAATAAGGAGAGATCAAGAAGATGACGCTGACCTGGCAGTAGAAATGGAGGAACTTTTGAATAGGACAAGTCACCTAAAAGGAAGAGAGCCAGGAAATATTCTAGGATGGAAACTAATGAGGCTGGTTCGCTCACCTTCCGTGTTGCCGTTCCAAGGGAGGATTATGACTTAGGTGACGTGATGCCAGAGAATTACACAGTCACTACGATGGAGTTAGGGCGTTCTTCCGAAGCGCAGGTAGTTGAAGAGGCTGAAAATTCCTTTTAGGCACTGAAGGATAGGTTGGTGCAAAAGAAGGAAAAATATAAGAGTTTGAAGAAGGAGCATAAGGCGTTGGTCGGATATGTACAGCACCTAGCACGTCCATGTGCTCAAGAGATCCCAGCGGTGGAACTTCCACCTGAGCTGCCACGGGAGTCAATCAGTGGGCTCGAAGAGGTGAAGAGGGCTATTCAGGAGGGAGATAAATGGATAGGCCGTGTTCGCACTGAGGCGGAGAAATTCATGGCTGATCTTGTCTCCTCTTTTTAGAGTGCTTCTGGTATCCTCTCTCGCTTGGAGAACATCGAT
>VDFB02166819.1:0-32361 GCA_007258455.2 Sequoia sempervirens | reverse complement strand
TTTATTTTAGGCTATTTGTAGGTTAGTTGTTAATGAAATTAGTGAATTCATAGATTAAAATTAAAGAGTCTTATTTTAGAAAATTTGAGTGATCATATTAAATATTTTAAGCATTTCAGATAAGGGAAAAGAGCATGTAATTAAGTGTATTAAAAATGTCTGTTTATATAGATATTTTTGTAAATATAGGTTTCAGTTCAAGAATTTACTTTCTATAGTATTGTGTTTGAGAGAGAGAGAGAGAGAGCAATCCTTTATATGTAATTTGAAGATTAAGAGTATGAGCATTTTGGGGGGGGAATTATATAAGTGAAGGAATTACTAAATTTAATATTATATGGGCAATTTAAAATGAATAAATACCTTTCATCTATATAATAGTTTTAGTAAATATTTAGTTAAGTAAATAACTATCAACCAACTCAAAAATACATTCAACAAAGGCTTCTAACAAACAACTTGACAAACTTAGAGCAGCAATGACTACTTACCAATAGACAAACCAAATACATTTCAATCACTATTGAATAAACCTTTTGTTGATATATCAATTATTATTTATTAATAATTTTGTTTACTAGCTCTTCTTAGCTTTCTCTCATTTAGTGTGTAACTTTATTTTCCAACTAAAGTGTAAAAGCTAGTTTATTATAGAATGCCTACTCCCATGGATTTATGTAAAGAGATCATGTATTATCTTTGATTTCTTACAATTTACATAATCGATGTATATCCACATGGCTTGCATGCAATCAATTATATCCAGATGGCTTGCATGCAATCCAATCGTACCTGACACACAACTCAACATTCATGCTACAAAATACATCTCTTTTAAAACTCTCATATGACGGTAATAACTTTGGGATTGACTAGCACAAAATGCATCTTTAATACTGAGCAAATAGATTGACAATGGTGTTAAGTAGTGGTATTCTCTGAGTAACGGTGTAGAAGAGGGCATAATGAGTAATGTGCCTAAATCCTCTAAAATTCTTCAGCTCAGGAAACATGGTGAAGTGGAAGTAGAGAATATGGGGGCAATGAATGCGGAGGCACACCATGATGATGGGAAATTGGGATCAAATGATCCACCTGCACCTACTTGGAGCACTTCATCCATAGATAATATGTTAACTTACTTCAATCAATGGGGCATTTCATTTGCATATTCAAGCATTATGGAGATATTGCTTACTGCTATTGCATAGGAAGTCATTTGAGTTTGAAAGAAGATTGGATATTGTTATAGAATATTTACCATTCAACATAGGAGTTTAGATCATCTTCGATTTAACTGTGGGACACAATTTTCTCCTAGACCAGCATCACAGTCCTTGTTGAGGGCACTCTAATCTCTTTGCTATCCAAGACAGTCACATGCCTTGTCCTAGTTTACACATTCTTCTCATACGCTGGCAGTGCACATTCTCCTTGGGCTGGGGATTGTTGGGACTAAGGTGTCTCAACCTTAGAGTCTCAACATGGTGAATTATTTTTTAATTAATTTTTGCATAATTATTTTTATCCTAAATTATTAACTTCCTAAGTTGTCATTCATCTTTGTGGGACCTCTTTGTGAGGTGGCATCCTACATGGCAGGTGATGAGATGGCATAATCCTTATTTTTTAGGAAGTTGGATCTCAGTTGGAAGATACTACTTTTTGGGGGAGATGTTGACATATATTTCCATTTTGGAGTGGAAATTGATTTGGAAATTTCCTTTGTTGACTAAAGAGCCCTTGTTTGCAAAATCTATTATGGATTGGAGTTATATTTTAGCAGCTGGCAGTTGTGGTGGAGTTCATGTTTGTTAAGTGGTGTAAGGAAAAGAAAGAACCTATTCTTGGTTATTGTAGTTTCTATGTTGAACTTACATTGTATTTGGCAAGATGACCATTATAGATGAGATAGGTGTTGTTGCTTTTGGAAGTTGCTATGTGCAACGTTTCATGGATTAGAAAGTTTTTTTTTTTTTGACACAACCTACCTCTTGGGCTTTGAAGTTGGTTTTGGAAACCATGGGAGCCTTCCTTTTCATGTTGAGTTCTATTTATATGTTGGTGCCTTTGTATGTTTTATGAGATAGGTTGAAGATTTTTCAAAGACGTTGGTATGCTGCCGAAATTATTCCAAAATTTTGTAATAGTGTGAAAACTCTTGAAGAGCATAGCTCTGAGATTGTATTGTAACTATTTTTTTTGCTGATTAATACAATTGAGCTGAGTGTTTGGAGTGTAGTTTTTTTCCCAAAAGGGTTTTCCCACGTATATGTTGTGTTATGAGTTTATTATGTCTTGAATATCTATTTATGTGTTTTTAGATGTGCATCCGAATCTGTAAATGTTAATTGGTTTAGAATTTTTTGCAACTCTCTCCTGATAGATTCAGTGTAGGAAACTATTTTTGCCACCTGTGTTTCCTTTCAGTTGGTATTAGAGCCTGGCCAGCTTTGATTCTATTGTTGGGTTTGAAGGGTTTTTTGAGCTGATCTAAGTCTCAGTGGGAGTTTTGCAAAAGTGATTTTCTTGATATCCTATTGCAAAAAAAGATGGAAAGCGCATTTGGAGGGATTGAGATGGAGAATGATTGTTTCAGTGAAGCATTGGTTGCATCTTTGGTAACACAAGCATTAGAAGATGTGTGGTTAATTGATTTTGGAGCATCTTTTCACATGATGTCACATAGAGATTGGTTCTCAAAATATGAACAATATGATGGTGGAAAGGTGTATCTCGGTGATGATTCTCATTTGAATATAGTTGGTTGTGGAAGAGTCAAGATACAATTCCCAGATGGTAGAGTGAAGGGAATTGATGGTGTGTTGCGTATCCCAGGTTTGGTACAAAACCTACTTTCAGTGAGTAAATTGAATGATGAGGGTGTGCAAGTTGTCTTCTCAAGTGGAGGATGTAAGATGACTAGAGGAGCTATGGTTTTGGCTAGAGGAGTTCGGATAGGAACCTTGTTCAAGCTAGATGCATGCACGGTACAATGCAATAGTTCTTCTAAAAAACCAAAGAAGAAATCTTTGGATTCTTCATCCTCACTGTCAAATCAAGTAGAAAAATATGTAGCAGCTACATTTGATGGTCGTGCATTTTGGGTACCTAAGGGTGCTCATTCCTTGGAAATGAAGCTTCCTACAGAGAAGACGATGTTATGGCACTAGAGACTTGGCCATATTGGTGAAAAGGGTCTCAAAACCTTGAAATCTAAGAGCCTTGTAGAAGGCCTTGAAGATTGCAATCTCGAGTTTGACTTCTGTGAACATTGTATCTTTTGTAAACAAAACCATGTGCAATTTTTTAAAAGTTCTCATAAGTCTTATGGGGTTTTGGACTATGTGCATTATGATGTTTTTGATCTTATGAATGTTCCTTCATTAGAAAATCTATATATTTTTTTCTTACATAGATTATTACAGTAGAAGGACATTTATTTATTTTCTCAAAAGTAAATCTAAAGTCTTCAGTTGGTTTAAGGAGTTTAAAGCCTTGGTAGAAAATCAGATTAGTAGAAAGATAAAGTGTTTAAGAACTGACAATGGTGGTGAGTATTGTTCTACATAATTCGATAAGTTTTTTTAAAGAACATGGGATTGAAAGGCATAAGACAACTCCATATACCCCTCAACAAAATGGAGTTTCAAAGAGGATGAACAGGATGTTGATGGAGAGGGATAGGAGTATGTTGAGTGGTGCTAGCCTTGAGCAGAAGTTGTTGCCACTACATGTTATCTGGTAAATAGATCTCCTACATCAGCACTTGTTGATAAGACACCTATGGAGGTATGGTCGGGAAAGAATCCTTCATTGAGACATCTTCGTGTGTTTGGTCGTGAGGCATATGCTCATGTTCCAAGGGAGAAAAGTTCAAAGTTGGAAAACAAGGTTTTCAAGTGTATCTTCATTAGATATGGTATTGGTGTGAAAGGGTACAAGCTTTGGGATCTAGTGGCTGAAAAGGTTCTCTACAGTCGAAGTGTTATCTTTAGAGAGATGAAACCTTCTTCCTCTATTTTGCAGCCTACAAAAGAACAAAAGAAAGAAGATGTGGTTCGGCTTCCTCTTGACTTTAAGAAAGTTGAACCTGAAGTGCAGAATGGACCTGATGATGAGGAGAACTTGAGAAGCCCAGAAAGTTCTTAAGAAGAAGAATAACCTCAACCTCAGCCAATGAGGAGGTCTACACGTGAGAAGCAACAATTGAATAGATATGGACATTCACCAGAGAGGTTTGGATATTCATTGTTGGATTCAAATTGTGTTTTTTCTTTGATTTATAACACTAATGATCCTAGGACTATTAGAGAGGCTATGAGTATGGATGATGTAGATTCTTGGTTGAAAGCCATGGACAAAGAAATGGCTGCATTAAAGAAAAACAATACTTGGGATTTGGTACCATTGCTTGAAGGACGTAAACCTCTTGGTTGTAAATGGGTGTTCAAGAATAAATTGGGTCCTGATGGTAGTGTTGAGAAGCATAAGGCACAGTTGGTCACAGAGGGGTATTCTTAGAAGGAGGGAATTGACTTTGGTGAGATTTTCTCTCCTATAGCGAAGCTAATATCCATTCATTTTTTGTTATCACTTGCTACAACATATGATTTAGAGATTGAGTAGATGGATACGAAGATAGCATTCCTTCATGGTGACTTGGAGGAAGATATTTACATGTCACATCCAAAGAACTTCATGGTTAAAGGTAAAGAAAACCTAGTTTGTAAGTTGAAAAAGTTTTTGTATGGGCTTAAGCAGTCTCCTAGAATGTGGTATCATAAATTTGACACCTATGTGTTGAGTTTGGGATTTTAGAGATCTAAATCTGACTATTGCATGTATTTCAAAACTAAAAATGGTCACATTCTCATTATTCCATTATATGTAGATGATATGTTGTTTTTTGGGAATGGTAGTATGATTTCAGATTTGAAGTTCCAGTTGTCAACACAGTTTGATATGAAAGATCTAGGTGCAGCAAGGTATATTCTAGGGATGGAGATCAAAAGAGATAGAGCTAACATAAAGCTTTGGTTAAGCCAAAGAAAGTATGTGAATATGGTGCTGCAGAGATTCAACATGTCATCTTGCAGATCCTTGGTAGTTCTTGTTTTGCATGGGATGAAGTTATCAGCTGAGGATTGTCCAAAATCTCCTATTGAGATTGAGGACATGACCAAAGTACTGTATGCAAGTGTTGTAGGTAGCTTGATGTATGCTATGGTATATACAAGGCTAGACATTGCCCAAGTAGTGGGAGTCCTGAGTTGGTTTATGGCTAATCCTGGATGAGTGCATTGGGATGTGGTGAAGAGAGTGTTTGGATATTTGTGGGGTACTTCCAAGTATTCCTTATGTTTTCATGGTTATCTTACTGGACCTCAACATTCAGTTTGTATTCATGGGTTTGTGGATTTAGATTGGGGTAGTGATGTTGACAGCAAGAGATCCACCAATGGATATGTTTTCACGATGTTTGGTGGTGCTATCAGTTGCATGAGTAAGCAGAAAGTTGTAATCGCTTTGTCCACGACAGAAGTAGAGTATATGGCAGCCACTCATGCTTGTAAGGAAGCCATTTGGCTTAAACGGTTGTGTTCTGATATTGGTTTTGATGCTGGACAAATTACTATCTATTGTGACAGTCAAAGTGCCATTAGCTTAGCTAAGAATCCTACTTTCCATGCTAGAACAAAGCACATTGATGTATAGTTTAATTTTGTTCATGATATGGTAGAAGATGGAAAGGTGAAATTGGAAAAGGTTGATACTTTGGCGAATGTTGCAAATGCATTAATGAAGCTAGTGAGCACTGAGAAGTTCAGATGGTGTGCCAATTCCATGGGCCTTGGGGCCTTGAGCAATTGATGTTGTAGACTCTTGATAGGTGTTTGACAAGTGGGAGAATGTTGGGATTAAGGTGTCTCAACCTTAGAGTCTCAACATGGTGAATTATTTTTTAATTAATTGTTGCATAATTATTTTTATCCTAAATTATTAACTTCCTAAGTTGTCATTCATCTTTGTGGGACCTCTTTGTGAGGTGGCATCCTACATGGCAGGTGATGAGATGGAATAATCCTTATTTTTTAGGAATTTGGATCTCACTTGGAAGATACTATTTTTTGGGGGAGATGTTGACATATATTTCCATTTTGGAGTGGAAATTGATTTGGAAATTTCCTTTGTTGACTAAAGAGTCTTTGTTTGCAAATTCTATTATGGATTGGAGTTGTATTTTAGCAGCTGACAATTGTGGTGGAGTTCATGTTTGTTAAGTGGTTTGAGGAAAAGAAAGAACCTATTATTGGTTATTGCAATTTATATGTTGAACTTACATTGTATTTGGCAAGATGACCATTATAGATGAGATAGGTGTTGTTGCTTTTGGAAGTTGCTATGTGCAACATTTCATGGATTAGCAAGTTATTGTTTTTTGACACAACCTACCTCTTGGGCTTTAAAGTTGGTTTTGGAAACCATGGGATCCTTACTTTTCATGTTGAGCTCTATTTATATGTTGGTGCTTTTGCACATTTTATGAGACAGGCTGAAGAATTTTCAAAGATGTTGTTATGTTGCTGAAATTATTCCAAAATTTTGTAATAGTGTGAAAACTTCTGAAGAGCATAGCTCTAAGATTGTATTGTAACTATTGTTGCTTCTAATTAATACAATTGAGTTGATTTTTTGGAGTGTGGGTTTTTTCTCGAAAGGGTTTTCCCACGTATATGTTGTGTTATGAGTTTATTTTGTCTTGAATATCTGTTTATGTGTTTTTAGATGTGCATTTGAATCTGTAAATGTTAATTTGTTTAGAATTTTTTGCAACTGTCTCTTGATAGATTCAGTGTAGGAAACTATTTCTTCCAGCTATGTTTCCTTTCAGGTACGTCGCTGAAAATGGTCGCTACCCCAGACTATTCTTCTAGTATTGACCTTTCACTTCTCCTAGAGGTGTCATTTCGCCAACTCTCCCTCGCTGCTCCCTTTCTGGCATGGGTATTAGACACTAGTAACGTTATGGAAACTGGCTTTACACCTATAAATTGCTTTTCTTGAAAGTTTCAAACCTTTTATTTTCTTCAAATCTGCATTGTGTATATCCTTGAAATCATGGCATCCCTTGAGACCACATCTTTTTGAGGTGTATATTCATGAATCGTGTTTTCAATGCTCTCCTAATTTTGAATGTTTGAATGCCTTATCTGTGCTTTTGAATTATGCATACATGACTACCAAGGCAGTTGCAACTACAACACTAACAAAATTCCTCCATCCTTCATGCTTTGATGGGTGTCCATACCCTATTGTAAAGCTCTCATTTTGGTGCAGGTAGAGAGAATGAGGGAAAAGGTTGCAGAATTTGTCTTTAAACCTGTCGAATGCATTTTCCTGAAAGTTCCTAAATCCTATTCAATAAATCCATTTTGCACATAGCTTGCAATCCTTGCAATCCAGGAGACCGTATTTCTTTGAGACATCATGCCAGATAACTCTTAGATGTGGTTGTCCTAATCTTAAATTTCAATAACATGATTACAACTAGCCACCTTGCATTATATTATGATTTACCAACATCCAACTCCCCTATCACATCCACTAAGCTATGGCATGCTTGTAGGTTTTAAACACAATATATTGTAAAAATGATTGCACCATCTTACTATTATAGATCCATCTTGGTTGGCACTACAATTATATTTCTATACAAGATCTTGTTAAACGTATGCCTTTTATGCTGAGTTATTAGTTGTCATTCAGTTTTTTTTAATCTTCCATGCTAATTATAATTTTTTTAATTTCTATTTTGGGAAACCTTAGCTATTTTCCTCTAAATTTCCAAGTGACCCATGGTTTTATAAGGAATTATGTAGTTTGGGATATCTTATAAATTTATAAGATTTAATTCATATTTTTATCAGTTTGGGTTTAGAATGTGTAGATATCCACACGTGTTTTCCTTTATTAGAATTTGGTTATAAATATAAACTCATATTGTAGATAAATCACTTTGTCATTATGTTCCATGTTGGGATATAACATACCTTACTTTACTTTTTTATATTCTAAGTTTGCAATAAGCTACAACTAGGCATGGAATTTCTCCTTGGTTGGCATATTATGCATTCAATGGCTTTGTGCATGCTTGAATTAATGTTCCAACTGAAATATTTGTAGTGTTCGATTTGAGAATTAGACTCTCTTGTTTATTGGGTCTGAAATTATGTAGTGAATGGCCTTTTCACCTGCCAATTTCCTTGCCTAAAAATTGATATTGTGGAAGCCTAGTTTAAGATTGTTCCACTTAACATCATTAATATTCTTCACAAGAGTAACGTATTTGTTTGAATGATAGAAATGGATCGCATATCTCAAAAAAATCTCTCTTACAAAAATCTTGGAGATGAATTTTAGGTGCAACCTGGCAATCGCTATAATTAGGATTGATACCCCTGCATTCCTTTATTTTATTAGATTTTGTGCTTTGCAATTTTATCTCCTATGTTTCCTAGTCTGCCCTGAGTATTTCAGTTTCCCCTTCGTCGGATATAGATTGGTATTTTTAACTTGTAGGGTGACTTGCTGGTGTTTATAAATAAACGGAACAAGGAAAAACATTAATTATAGAAGGATTGACATACTAGTAAAAAGGAAAGTTTCGTTAAATGTAGGAAAGATGTAATACCCCTCGTGTTGTTGTTACTTTCTAGATACTCTTTTATGTTGAGTTGTGTATTTGGGTTTGTGATGGTGATTGTTTCACTGGTTTGATTTGTGTGGATTTACTGTTTAGTTTGGTTAGATGCACATGATACTACTTATGATGATTTATGACATATGATATGTGGTGTTTGTACTATCTGGATATGTTATTGCTTTCATTTAATATGATGTTGTGATGATATGGTTTTATGCTTGTTTATGGATATGGATTGTGATGTGTATTCTAGTGGGTCTTGGTGAAAGGACGAAGCAGCATCACTCACTCACGAGTGCCCTACTACGTCACAAATACCTTTCATGGTGTGTCTATGCTGTAGATTTATATGTACTTGACATTGGTTTCATGCAGGTTGCAGGTATTGGACATCGACTCCACCTACGTAGCAAGTCTGCACGTGTCCCATAAACCCAACGGGTATGAAGTTGAAAAAATAGTTGATAAGGAAGTGTCCCCATCAAAGTTTGTCATCCCCATTGTTGTGTCTAACAGTGTTGTTCATCCACAATCTCGTCTTCATTTCGATATTGTTTTGTGTTGGTTATTTATTTTAATCTTTTCTTATGTGTTGTTATAATTAATGATTATGTTTGATATTTCTTTGGTAGCTTATTAATGTTATTTAATTAAAATAATTAGATAGTAGATAAATGTTGTTAAGTTAAGTGTTAAATTTAAATTTATTAAGTTTTAAAGGTTGTTAAATTGAATGTTGTTTATTTAATTAAAAGGATAAATAAATAATATTGTTAATAATTATAAATTATCTTTTTGTAAAATGAAATAAAATAATTTAATGATTTGCTTGATAATTATCAAGTTGTAGATAAATATTAAATAAAGTGATTTTTTATTTTATTTTTGTGTGATAATTATGAGCTTTAGTATTAAATAAAAATAAAAGTGGAAGATTTCATTAAAATGAAAAAAAAAAAACAAGAAAAGAATAAAAGGACGAATGCATGTTTAGTTTCTTTTCAAAAATTACAAAAACAATGGAAACTTGCTTCTTGGATGGATTTGTGCTTTTGAAAATTAGAAGAGTTTTTTTTTTAATGGATTGAAAAAGAGGAGAAGTTTTCTTAAATTGCATTCTTTGATGGTTTTGAAAGAAGAAAAAAACTTGTCTAGAAAAGTATTCTGGTTCTAGGGTCTTTCTCTATTAAAATTTATACAAAATTGGGTTTTAAAAGAGGAAATTGGAAAAGTTGTTGAGGAAAGAGAAAGAAATTCATGAAGGGTTGTTTTGAAAGAGGAAGGAGGAGTTTCCATGCATGTTACTTCATTTGAAGATCGTAGGATTCTAGGTTCTTTGATTTCCTTCCATTTGAATAGCTGTTTAAAAATTGAAATGTTTTAATTCATAGTTTGGTTGAATCTAAATCTCTATTTCAAACAAATGCAAAGAAGCTTGTGTTTTCTTTCCAAAGTTGTATTTACTGAATGAAAACCATCTTGTTCCTCTCTGATCCATTTTGGTTGTTATAATTTTTTTGTTGGAGATATTACAATTGTTTCCTGGAGAAAACTTGTGTGTTTATAAAAAAAATTTAGTGTGTTATAGTTGTCCTTTGGGGTTGCACAACAGGGCATTACAACTTGGTATTAGAGCCAAGGTTTGCAAACACTGGGTTCTTTGGGTAGTTTGAGTCCATTAGGAAACCTTTGTGTTTCACTCTTGATCTCACATGTATCCCTCAATTGATGTGTAGGAATATGCCTTGGGGTAGAGGTCATGGCTGAGGAAGAGGTTAGGGTGGTGGCTGCGGGGCCAATCGCCAAAGTCCATCACCTCCAAGTTCCCACAATTTAGAGTGTGAGGAATGATAGAGTTCCCAAAATAATCTGGCAGGTGATGGTCAAAACCCAGAATAGCCAGGTCTTGAAGGTGGACAGTTGCAACATCTACTTGAGGAGATTTTGGGTTGTCGAGGCCCTAGGCCAGTGGAAGAACAATGGTTGGAAAGGGATAGGGAGAGATCACCGAGAAATGGGGAAATAGTAGCAGAGCAGGATGCAATAGTGGCAGGTCACATGAGAGACCTATTGAGAGCATGACCTCCCACATTTGATGGTTCAAGTGGGGGTCTAGAGGTAGAAACATGGTTGATTGATCTAGACAGATGCTTTCCTATTCATCCCTATGGTAGTAATACTAAGGCTAGGTGTACCATCATGCACCTTAGAGGCTTCACATCCACTTGGTGGCAACTTGAAGAGCATAAATTACATCTTGACATCAATATGGTGACTTGGGAATTGTTTATGGAGAGGTTCAGGGCTCGTTTCCTTTTTGATCACTAGAGGTAGTGCAAAGCAGTTGAATTCCATGAGTTGAGACAAATGGAAATGTCTGTTGAGCAATATGAGCATCATTTTTTATGAGCTCAAGTAGTATACAAGGATTGGTAATGATGAGACAATGCTTGTGCAACATTTTGTCAGGGGCTTAAAAGCCCAAATTAGTGGTGGAGTTTGAGTCTTTGAGCCAAAAACAATGGAGGTAGTTGTTGAGAAGGCACATCGGGTTTTGGTTCTAGAGGTGGGAAGCCTCAAGCTGTAAGGTCCTTTAAAGGCCATTAAGCACCCACTAAGGGTGAGCAACAACAACACTCCCAGTCAAAACTTGAGAACTCTCAGGCTCAGCATGGTAGTAGGTCACAAAAGAGGAAAGATCAAAGTTGGAATAATAACAAACACGATCGTTCAGATCAACCAACTTAGAGTTTTCAATCTACAGTTGGTGGAGGTAGTATTTTGTAGTTTAGTACCCCTTCAAGTGGTTTGGGATATGGTTAAGGCATAGGTTGTTTCTCCTGCGGTCAATAGGGACATATTGCTAGACAATGTTTACAGAGGAACACTACAGGTTTTAGTCAGAGACCAACTGCTTTTGAGCCTACGGTGGGTGATGTAGGTAGGTCACATCAAGCATTTGTCACAGTTGAAAACCGCCAAGCTAGGCATCAGGGTGCAGTTGTAGAGGCTACCAATAGATGATGGGAAATTGAATTAGGAGCCCACAAGTGAGCTCGAGAGGGTCCGACAGTGGCCTAATTTTGATATCTTGGCAACATGGGAGGATGCATCCTGTATCAGAGAGACTTATCCTTATATGTTTAGTGGCTTCTAGGAGTAAGCCATGTTTTAGGGGGGAGGATGTAATACCCTCGTGTTGCTATTACTTTCTAGATACTCTTTTATGTTGAGTTGTGTACTTGGGTTTGTGATGGTGATTATTTCACCAATTTAATTTGTGTGGATTTACTATTTAGTTTGGTTGGATGCACATGATACTACTTATGATGATTTATGACATATGATATGTGGCGTTTGTACTATTTGGATATGTTATTGCTTTCATTTAATACGATGTTGTGATGATATGGTTTTATGCTTGTTTCTGTTTATGGGTTGTGATGTGTATTCCAATGGGTCTTGGTGAAAGGATAGAGTAGCATCACTCACTTGTGACTGCCCTGCTACGCTACGACTACCTTTCATGGTGTGTCTATACTGTAGATTTATATGTACTTGACATTGGTTTCATGCAAGTTGCAGGTATTGGACACCGACTCCACCTGTGTAGCAAGTTTGAGTGTGTCCCATAAACCCAACGAGTATGAAGTTGAAAAAAGAGTTGATAAGGAAGTGTCCCCATCCAATTTTGTCATCCCCATTGTTGTGTCTAATAGTTTCATTCATCCACAATCCTGTCTTCATTTTGATATTGCTTTGTGTTGGTTATTTATTTTAATCTTTGCTTATGTGTTGTTTTAATTAATGATTATGTTTGATATTTCTTTGGTAGCTTATTAATGTTATTTAATTAAAATAATTAGATAGTAGATAAATGTTGTTAAGTTAATTGTTAAATTTAAATTTATTAAGTTTTAAAGGTTGTTAAATTGAATGTTGTTTATTTAATTAAAAGGATAAATAAATAAATAATATTGTTAATAATTATAAATTATCTTTTTGTAAAATGAAATAAAATAATTTAATGATTTGCTTGATAATTATCAAGTTGTGGATGAATATTAAATAAAGTGATTTTTAATTAATTTTTGTGTGATAATTATGAGCTTTAGTATCAAATAAAAATAAAAGCGGAAGATTTCATTAAAATGAAAAACAAAAACAAGAAAAGAAGAAAAGGACGAATGCATGTTTAGTTTCTTTTCAAAAATTAGAAAAACAATGGAAACTTGCTTCTTGGATGGATTTGTGCTTTCAAAAATTAGAAGAGTTTCTTTTTAATGGATTTAAAAAGAGAAGTTTTCTTAAATTGCATTCTTTGGTTTTGAAAGAAGAAAAAAAACTTGTCTATAAAAGTATTTTGGTTCTAGGGTCTTTCTCTGTTAAAATTTATACAAAATTGGGTTTTAAAAGAGGAAATTGGAAAAGTTGTTGAGGAAGGAGAAAAAAAATTGTGAAGGGTTGTTTCGAAAGAGGAAGGAGGAGTTGTCGCACTCGTTACTTCATTTGCAGAGAATAGGACTCCAAGTTCTTTGATGTCCTTCCATTTGAATAGTTGTTTGAAAATTGAAATGTTTTAATTCATATTTTGGTTGAATCTGAATCTCTATTTCAAACAAACAAAAAGAAGCTTGTGTTTTCTTCCGAGAGTTGCGTTTGCTGAATGAAAACCATCTTGTTCCTCTCCAATCCATTTTGGTTGTTATAATTTTTTTGTTGGAGATATTACAATTGTTGCCTAGAGAAAACTTGTACTCCATCGCAACCCCAAAGGACAACTCAACAATACCACGCGACAATTTTTTTTAAATTAAACATAACATATATGTAAAACACATTAAGTCATAACATGAATTTCATTTGCTGCATTCACTAACACATACATCCCTTTGGGGCATTAATGAGAGTCACATTTAGACCTAGATCCACACAACAACAATAAAGAATAAAATCCAAAGATATAATCCATAACAAAATAAACATTAACAAATATAACATATACATGATAATCATTGATAAGCAACCATCTGAGTACATAAATACAACATATGCATAATTAACTTAACACAATGAATAACAATTGCCATGGCCAATAATCACACCTAGTTTAACATTACATTATAGTACAATGTTCAAGAAGTACAATGATACAAAAGTGTTTCCAATATGCACGGAAACCATACACAAGAATCATGATACAATGAATAGATGAAAATTGGCTCCATGACGGATACAACTCTGGAGTCGCTGCAACAGCACCAATCCGCACCTCTCGATCCTTGACTGGGGACCCAATGGGGTGCTTGGCACGTTCCACCCGACCATGTGAGTCCGAAGACCCACCCCCCGTGCTAGGAGCTAACAAGAAAGAGACCGCAACCAAGAACATCCAAATAGGGAACCACAAAACTCAACGCCATACAAAAGTATCATAAAACTAATGACATAATCAACAACATCCAAGAGCAACATAATAACTTAAAGTCATAAATCCCATCACATAAAACAAAGCAATGATCAGTAAACAAGTAACCAAAGGATGATCATAAGATACTTCCAAATCAAACTGAATTAATAAACATGATACAATTCCAAATTTTAATTAAACAATACAATAACATCATATCACAGTATCATAAGATACAAGATCGTAAATCAAATATAAATGAGATCATACAAGACCACAAAACATACTAAAGATGCATTAAAGCAATAATCATAAATCAATTTAAATCAATTCAAACAACAATCTAAAACAACTCCCATAACCCACTTCCAGAGGAACTCAATAAAGTAAAACACATGGGCAACTAGGGGAGAGTGTCATTGCATAGTCCTACATGGGCTGTCCTGTGCACTTCCTCCCAACTGGAGGTGCCGGTCCCATCTATGGCTGTCTTGTGCTCTTCCTCCCAACTGGAGGCGCCGGTCCATAGGGTGACTCATGCAGAGCCGTAGACCTCTCATGAAGACGAGGTCACGACCTTGCCAACCACGACCTTCTCAGCCTTCCATTAGCCTACGGAAGCACTAATGAAGACGAGGCATCCATTTTATTAATCTTATAATGATATTACTACCCAACCCTCCTAAGTTAATTATTAGGTTTTCACTTGTTTACTAACTCACTCGTGGGTTATCCTAAGCCCTTCCCCTTAAACGGGGCGTCGGCCCCCACGAGGAGCCACTCTCCCTAGAGACCCCACAACATAAAAACCAAGGGTTGTACCATCATAATCTGAACAAAGAATCACATCATAAAAGCATGCGAGGCATTACCCATCTCGCTATAATACATAATCAAAGTCTCAACAATTCCCATACAACCCTTGTAAAATCATGCAACCAAAACACTTGCCACATCAAGGCACATAAAGAGAGAGAACATATAATATCAATCATCTCAAGCCTCTGGAAGCCAAAAGAATGAAAACCCACAAATGAGGGTAAAGTGAAGCAACAAGAGTATTTCTCCAATAAATCCAACACAAGGATAAAATTTCCTCAAATAAGAGAGTAACTCAGAAAAGCCATAAAAAGGGAAGATTCATCAAGACCCATCCACAAATCAACAATGGTGTTACCTCAAATAGGGAACGCAAAAGAAAATCAACCTTTAAACAAAATCACTTAATAAAACCAAAAGCCACCAACTAGGCATTCCATGGGAGACCTCAATTTTCTCCTCACTAGAACCCCCTTATGATGGTACACAAACCACTTTCATAAAAACAACAACATAGCAATGACAACAATAATTGCAAGGCCACCAGATCAATTTCAATTCAAATATAATGAGTGAAAACATTGAAATAAGATCAACAACTCCATCCAGACTACATGATCAACTTCGATACAAAAATAAATCAGAAATTCAAGAAGATCAACCATCCACAACTCATAAACCAAAACACGAGTTCCCAATTACATTGCAACAAAATTTAAATGACAAAGGATTCCTTGAATCAAAATTAATCTCCAATGGCATTCATACCAATACGGAAATGTCCAAAAACAATCCTTCAATAAAAGAGGTAAAAGCATGCAACCAGGCATCCAAAGGACCAAATTAAAGAACACCTTAAATACTCAATCACTCACAACTCCATCAAACATTTGCATAATAAACATCAACCAAAAATTCAATTGAGAACAATATTTATTAACCAATCAATTAACGACCAGAACTAAAACTTTACAACTTACCCATACTAAAATAATTCATGATAACCATCACAAGTATTCTAAAAGTATTATCCATAAAGTGTACTTACAAATCAATCATTAAATGAATATAAGGGAAGTCAATTTTCAAAAGATTAAAATTCCATTTCACCAATAAACTATCCAATTCGAAAATACCCTACTCAATCTCTAACCATGCCCATACATTTAAATTTCCCTTTTCATTTATCAACATAATTGAAAACTTCTTAATAATTGGGTATTTAACTCATTATCATTTCATAACTACTTATGTCCAAAAAATTATTTCCATTTCCTTTCATCATACTAACTTAACACTCACTTCCAATATTTAAATCAATTGTGAAAACCACTTAAGGCCAATTGTCTATACTTTTAAAATAACAATAATAACAATACTCTAAATGCTCAAACTACATATTAGAAATTACCACCTTAAAATCTTAAATCTACCTAAATAAATTTACACACATAAATTCCTTTTAAAACCACTACATATTTATATATATTAATTCTTTTTTTTTTTAGTTGGGAATGTAAAAAGAGAATAGATCTTTTCTAAAAAAATCCAACAAGTCTACACGATTACAACTTCACAAAATAAGAATAAAAAGATAACTTATTCAATTCTATATCGATTTCTATTTCCGCCATATACACATTTAAATTAATTAATTTAATCCTCAATGCTGACATATATATATATTCCTAATCTGCCTTTTTACTATATCATCCCATCACGTTTATAGTTTAACAAATTAATGGAAATTTCTTTCTAATTTCATGTTCACACTATGATACAATTATGTTTTTAATCATATATAAAAAAAACAGAAAGAATTCTGTAAATAGAAATCTTAACAGTGCACTTAAATATTATAGAAACATATATGATTTACTAAATATTTAAATATAAATATAAATAAATATATATATACATATATATATATAAATATATACATATATATATACATACATATATATATTTAAATATTTATCAAACAATGCAATAAAGAAAAGACCTTTCGCATATAAAACCCCTTTTAAAATAAACAAAATTTCAAACGAAAATTTATTATTATATATATTTTTTTGAAAATAACCATCCGGCCCCGTCAGTCCGTGGACTGTCAGAGCAGTCAGACGGACTGTCGTGGACAGTCTACGGACTATACGCAGCAGTCCGAAGGAGTACCGCGGACAGTCCTTAGACTGCCGCGCTAGCCTCGGACGGCCGAATGGTGGGTACGGCCGAGGCCGGACCACCATTTGGTCGGCCCAAAACATAAAAAAATTTAAATTTTATTTTTATTTTCTCTAATTTAAATTCGTGGGAGCACGGCTGAACACAGAGATAAGGAAATTTCATAAATAGATATGAATAAATATAATTACATTTATATATGTATATAATTACATTTATATATGTATATAATATATATTTATATATATATTTATACACATATTTATACGTATTTATATAATTCAAATACAGAGCCTGATATCATAATGGATAGATATATAAACAGAGCAAAGATATACAGGTACAGAATTGATTTTTAAGAAAATTATTTCTTTTCCCAGTAAAAAGAATTATTCTTAAGTTGACTAATTATATTTTCCAGACAAAATTACAGTACTACTGGTTCTTTTCCAAAATTCCCATCTTAGTTATATTATAATGAACAACAGTACAAATCCAACAATTAATTTTATTTAAATAACCAACAGTCCCGAACTCCCAGAAAATTTCAATTTAATAATTGACAGTCTAGAACCCAACCAAATTCCATTTTCACAATAGAAATCCCAATCCCCAGATGAAAATTTCATGCACAACGAAACAAATCCAATCAATTGCTATTTTATTTAATGCTACACAAATAAATAAGAGAGGAACCTGGCGTCCTGCGGTTGAAGAAGATCTGTAGAAGCTCTATTCCTTTTTGCCAATCCAACCCTCTTCCAACGAATGTTTCCAGCAGCGGCTACAAGATCCTCCCCTCAACTCCAATCTTATTCCTCAATGAATTCTCAGAATAATAAAAGAATGCAATACTACAACAGAAAGATGACTGCCAAAAATTCTCCAAAATTTCTTGGAAAGAGAATGCCAACCCTCTAACAACAAAACTCCCCTAAATAAAAAACACACACAAAAGTCTCTTCCATTTCCTCTTCATGCGAATGCCAAAAGTCACTTCTCCAAAAATGAAATTTAATTACATTCAAATCCACAAAAGATGGAGTTTTATATTTGTTTATTCTTCATATTCTCTAGTGAAAACCAAAAGTCACAACTCAAGAAATAAATCCAAATAATATTTAATCCCTTTTAATTCCTTTTGTTGCCTTTTCAAGTATTTATATTTCATTTTCTTTTATCAATCATTTTGATTAAACTAAATAAATTTAACTCCACAAAAATGAACTTCTATTTGAATATATATTCATTATCTTCACAATACACTATTTGTTAATTGCTTCCACATTAGAATAATTAAAATCAACCATTTGCAAGATTCTAAATAAGTATCCATTAAATTTCTTATTATAATAATTATCTTTTCAAGATTACTTGTTCATAACAATTTAAATCAATTTATCTAATAATATCACTTTTACTTTTAACGAATTAGTTTGATTGATCATTTGTTCTAAATCATTTGATTTGATTTAATTGATTATTATTTTAATTCCTAATTATATTTTAAATAACCTTGCAATTTCATTTATGATTTAATTAATTATTTAAACATGATTACTAACATATTATATTTTTCACACAATCAAATAACTCTCAGTAATGAAACACACACACACACCAAGTCCAAAACAACCCAGGCCCAGAGGGATTCGAACTTGTGTGTTTATAAAAAAAAATTAGTGCATTATAGTTGTCCTTTAGGGTTGCACGATGGGGGCTATACAAAAGTACTTTTGCTTTCATAATTAATTGGTAATGTAAATAAGAAAGTTGGTTATCCTTGATCATGTGTTTAGTCTTTTCTCATTACTAGAGTTAATTTAAAAGATTCATCTCTAGAAACCTTAGTTCTATTATAATTTCAGAAAATTCATAAAGATATACAAATATACAAATATAGGAGTACATTCACATATTAATGTTTATGTATAAGATTAGATAATTATTTATTGATATGATTTCATTTGAAATGTGTATTAGTAAATAATTTCTTAAAGGAAATTAACACAAAGATTATTAATTGGACACTAAATGTTCACATTGTGTATTATCTAAGAGAATTGATAGATAAGTAGTTTAGGTAAATAAGTCAGAATAAAGTAAAGGATTTAGACTCCTATTTTATGTTAACTAAATTAGCAAGCATATGTTAATTCATATTAATTTATTAATGATTCTTTTAATTTAGTTAGTAAAATTATTTAAATAAAATTATATCCATTGGGAAAATGATTAGTATTATTGGATTAATAGAGAGTAAATTAGTGGAATGTTATTAATTGTCAATTATAAGTGTTCTTTAGTGAAGGGATAGTAAGAGATTGACCTCTTATTATGGTCACATGAAAAAAAATTATTAATCATTTTATCAATAAAGTTAGTAAGATGTTAATTCATATTAATTTATTAATGATTCTTTTAATTTAGTTAGTAAAATGATTTAAATAAAATTATTTCTATTTGGAAAATTATTAGTATTATTCTATTAATAGGGATACTAAGTTAGTGGAATGTCATTAATTGTCAATTATAAATGTTCTTTAGTGAAGGGATAGTAAGAGATTGACCTCTTAGTATGGTCACATGAACAAATTTTTATTTAAATGACATTAAGACCTCATGGAAAGTAAGGATTTAATTGATTTATTCTTGCAAGATGTTCCATGAGATTTTATAGTTTGCAAGTAATTAGAGTTTTCTTGAATATCAATTTATAATCTTTTAATTTGATCAAGTAAATAGCTTATTTTAATGTCAAACTCATATGCAACCTTTAGTTTGAGATTATGGATGAATTGCTATTGCTTGTTTGATTTCTTGTCATGTCTCTCTTGGATGTACTATCAATTGGCCTTGCTATTGGATTTCTGTGTTCGATCTTGTATGAAGATAATAATCTTTTAAAAGTGTTGGCTTCTAATTTTGTTGTATTTGTTGAATTGGTTTGAACCAAATTGTTAGTTGTTAGGGTAGCATGTGTGGAGAAAATTGAGGTCTCCCTTGGATGCCCTATTGGATGAATTTACTATTGATATTGTAATTGTGTATATTAGACTTGTTTGAGTTTCAATATTTTGTTATGATGTTGCTACTATTAGTCTACACTTGTCATTTTGTGAGTACTCCTTTTGTGATATTTCTGATCAAGGATAATTTATGCAACGACTTTCTTTTAGTCATATTTTGAGATGATTGGGAACTCAAAATGTTGAACTACCTTAAGTGGGAATTTGTATATTTTCAATATTTTAGGCTTCTAGAGGCAATGGAGAAACTTGATTTATGTTGATATTCCATGGTTGGACCTTTGTGATTCATTGATCATATTTCTGATTTTGAGTTCTTATGGTGGTACCTCTTTTGTTCTTGTTTCAGTGATATGGAATGGGTTTGCAAGATGGTTCTTGCCTTGCATGTTGTGTGATATGTACTCCTTGATTTTTTATGAGATGAGGTACACCCCTTGCGTGTTTTGGTTTGATACTCGTAGGGAGGGGCTCTTCATGGGGGTTCGACGCACAAGGGGCTATTAAGGTAACCCATGGAAGAGTTTTCTAAACAATTGATAATATAATTAATGAACTAGTGGGTTTGGGTAGTTAAACACTAAACAAGATTAATTATGAGCCTCACCCATACCGTTAGTGCTTTCACAGGCTAAGGATGGGATGAGAAGACCTGGTTGGTAAGATCACTCCCTTGTCCTCTTGAAAGGTAAGTGGTCCTGCATGAATCACCCTATGGAGCAACACCTTGAGATAGGTAGCTAGGATAACCATAGATAGAGGCGACACCTTGTGATAGCTTTCCTGGATAATCCATGTAAGGTCATGTGATGACAATCTCCTATAGTACCCGTTTATTTTTCTCTTGTTTGATTGCCTCTAGAGTGTTGTTTGAATTGTTGATGTTGTTGAGGAAATTGGTTCTTGGTGTTTTTTATTGAAGCCTCCAAGTTCTATCTTTTAGTGTTGCACATATGCCTCATGACAACTTGATTGATGTTAATGAAAGGTTCCTTGATATTTATTGTTTGTTGATATTGTGATTTCATTTGAAGGCTTTGGATCCTATTGTTGTTGGAACCTCTTATGGTTATTTAGTGTTGATATATAATATTGTCATTGGTTGTGTTGGAATTTCCATTATTTTGTCGTAGTTATGTGTTGATGATGTGAGATGTAGTCTTGTGTTTGATGTTGCTCTTGTCATGGAGTCTCGTTTTCCATTGTTCACCTGACCGATTTGGGTGTGGGTCTTTTTTGTCATCTCCTAGCATGAGGGGTGGGACTTCAGACCCACGCGGACAAGTGGAATGTGCTATGCACCCCATTGGGTTCCCAGGTTATTTTCGTGATGCAAAAGTGGATGCAGAGTTCTAAAGCTTCACTTGGTTTAAGATTGTTCCTCATTTTGTACATTATTCTTCATTGATGTATCATTCTTGTACTTGATGTACTTTTCCCGTTGATATAAGGGAAGCATTATGTATTGTGCCATTGTATCCTTGATATGTTGTATCTATGGAAATATGCTCCAAAATTGTATTATGGAATTGTGAATTGAATTGTAATAAAATGTTGTATCCTTTTCCTCTCTATTGCTCATGGATGATTATATGTTATCATTATGTAATCTTGGTTGTTTATTCACTTTTGTTTGATAAAATTTTATGATTCATAATGATTTTTCCGTGTACCCTAGAGGACATAAATGACTTTGTAAATGCATAATTTTTTTTCCTGTAGTGTATGTACATTTTCATCGTATGCAATGTTTCACTTTCAAAAAAAATTATGCGATGTTTGTTATCCTTTGGGGTTCACATAGTGGGGCATTACATGCAACCCCTTATTAGCATATGAGCATGTAAATAAGGGGGCATTATTTATTTGTAAAAACAATGCTTAGAGACAATTCTCTTAGGAAAATTATCTTGGAAGGAGAATTAGGAAAATTACTCATTGGATTTGTTATAGAGGCTTGATGCCTTAGCATTTTGTTCTCATATTTTGAGAGAGTGAGTTGCATTATTATTGTTTCTGAAGCATTTTAAAAGTGATAGAGAATCTAGGCAGGAACAAGCTGCTTGGAAGTTTTTGTCAGTGTGATGCAGAAGTAGGAAAAGCTTGAAGAGCAATACTCTTCCTTGAAAGCAAAATAATTTATATTGCAGCTTGAAGACCATAGTGATGTAATCAGACAATTTGCATCATATTAATGGAAAACAACATCACAGTTGAGAGATCCCAGAGATGTAGCCTGAACATTGGGTGAACTCTGTTATCAAATCTTGTTTCTTTCATTCTTCTATCTACGTTTTGAATACTCATTTCTATGCTCTTTCTTACGTGAAATTTATCAATGATCAATAATAATAAAATCTATGATCCATAGGTGAATCTACGAATTATTTAAGTGATTCATAAGTAGGATCATTTTACAGATCAAGTGGTATCAGAGTTAGTTTGAATTTTGCAAGGTATGAAGATGGGAAAAGAATTAAAGCATGCAAAAATCTAGGAGTTGGAAGAAATCAATCATTGCATTCAACTAGAAAATTTTGAACCTAAGATATTTCTTGAGGAAGCAAATGACGAGAAGTAGAAGCTACGTCTAATGTTACAAAACCTCATAGAGGAGTAGACTAGAGAAAATCCCACTCCAAAAAGTCCCTCTAGAATTGACAATATTGATATTTGTACATTTTTTCCACATTCAGAGGATACCTCTTATGTACCACTCACTCAAAATGATAGCATGGAGGCTTCATCTACAACAGATCAAAAGAAGCAGTTGGAAAATATTCAAGAAGTTGACCAAGGATCACCTATAAAAGGGAAGGTAAAAGATGATTTAATTTCAATTCCTTCTCTTAATCATAATCATGCTTTTGTAGCATTTGAGAGGCATATGAATGACATTGGTATGAAACTGCTAACCAATATGGGTTACAATGGAAAGGGCCTTGGAGTTAATGGCTAGGGTATTGTCAATCCTATAAAGGTAAGAGAAAGACCTCAACATGAAGGATTGGGTTATGGTGAAGACACATTAGACTATGATAGCGGAAGTAGCTACAATTTATCTCTAAAAAAGGATGAACATGATCAAGGAAAAGCCAAGGAATATCCTCCTTGACAATGCAATACAAAATGTGACAGAGGAAAATCCAAAGTAGGTTCTAAATATTTCAAGGAAAAATATGAGCAAGGAAAGTACATAGGTGATTACTACTATAAATCTTTTGTTGGTTTTAAAAGAAGTAATCCTACAGTACAAACCTTATGGAACATGCAACCATGCACTTTTTTTGATGCACCTAACCATTGTGTAGCAAGGTTTAGCAAGAGGGAAAAAATATGCAGGAAGATAGTCATGCAACCCAAGAAGATGACAAAGCATACAACATGTCCTCAAAGTCCTCACCTAAAGAAGGAAAAGGAAAAAACTCAAAATTATTGCACTCATTGTAGGATAAGTGGGAATTGGGTTGAAAAATGTTGGAAGCTACATCCAGAGCTTCGACGCTCACTAAAACCTATGAAAAGATCTATTCAACAAGAGGTTGCAAAAGCGAAGGTGGAATATGTGGCTACCAATTTTGGGGTAGACTATGAAGAACCTCAACTAGAAAAGAATCAACTGGAAGAGGGAAGTTCCTTTACTCAACTTCTTAAGATCTAGGAAAATCTTTTAACTAAATGATTGTATCATATTTGTTTTATACTCAACCATATTATTGTAGTATTGATTATGATAATAAGCTAGATGATATAGGACAAGTGGGGTGGTGTTTTCCTCACTATGTACAGGTAGGAAGAGGATGCAGGACAAGTGGGGAGGTGTTTCCTCACTAGGTGTCAATTTTGAATGGACCAAATCTGAGTCCATATGTGGAAGTTATGACTAGTCAAAGTTGTGGTCAAAGTGATGACGTGGCATCACCAAAGCTTGACACTTGGTAGGACACATGGTGGATGACATGGTGGGATCAGTGATTTGGCACTAACATGGACCAACTAAGTGATAAAATAAGGACTAAACCATATTTATTAAAGAAAAAGTGTTTGGTCTAATATTTAAACAAAGAGGATTTGGTGGGATTTGATCCCTTGACCTGCGCCTTAAAATCCTCTTGCACCACATGCCTTGTCCAAGATATAAGGGGAGCTCCTCCCTCTATATAAACCTTAAATAAACATAAGAATTGTTTTATTTTGTGTAAACCATAAAATAAGGAGAAAATTAAGGGGAGGCCTTAGGACAAATATAAAGCCCGATCCTTTTTATTTTAAAAATTAAAAGGCCTAATTTAGGAAAATATTAAAAAAATATTCCTAAGCCCGATTTATGATATTCTAAAGGGCTATTAAAAGGATTTAAATTTTTTTTATCAAGGCTTTAAAGATTTTTATGAGATTTATAAAAAACAAATAAGGGGTTCTCATAAAAATAAGGGGTAAATAAGCTATATTTTCAAGATTTGTAATCTTGAAATGGAGATATAGCAAATCTTTGAAAATATTATTGTTGCAAACCCTTATTAGCATATGAGCATGTATATAAGGGGGTATTATTTCTTTGTAAAAACAATGCCTAGAGATAATTTTTTTGGAAGGAGAATTAGGTAAATTGCTCATTGGCTTTGTAATAGAAGCTTGATCAATGCCTTAGGCTTTTGTTGCCATATTTTGAGAGAGTGAGTTGCATTATTATTGCTTTGGAAACAATGTAAAATCGGCGAAGAAGCTAGGCACAAATATGTTGTTGGGATGTTTTTTTCAATGCAATGTGAAAGCAGGAAGAGCTTGAAGAGCAATACTCTTCCTTGAAAGTCGAATAATTTGTATTGCAATTTGAAGACCATAGTGATATAATCCAGCAATTTGCATCATATTAATGGAAAATGATGTCACAATTGAGTGAGGTTGGAGATGTAGCCTAAATTTGGGTGAACTCTATTATCAAATCTTGTTTCTTTCATTCTTTTGTCTATGTTTTGAATGCTCATTTCTATGCCCTTTCATACATGCAATTTTTCAATGATAAATAATAATAAAATGTGTGATCCATAGGTGAATCTAATGAATTGTTTAAGTGATTCATAAGTAGGATTGTTTTACAGATCATTGATAGGTGCTCAATTTTTTATAGATATGTTAAACTTCAACATCATTGGCCTTTGGTCTTAAAATTATATTAGGAATAATACTAAATACTCTTAAAATCATTAAAAAATATAAAAATCCTCCAAGTATATAGAAAAGGTAACTAGATATTTTATTTACTTAAAAATGTGGGTGGCCTAGTTATTGACTAATATTATTGGTTAAATCCTAACATTAGAGCAAGAATTTTTAATTAATTCAATAATATCCTTTGATATCCAACCATTGGTTTTCCTATTGAGGATTGACATGTCATAAGATAATTAAATGATAAGTACTTAAATAACTACAATGTAAATATATTTATGGAGGGGGATATTATTATTTGTGATAGTTCCTTTGGTATTGATAGCAAGAACTTTCTCTACATCAATGTTGACTCTATTTTATGGCCTAACACCATGATTTATAGGTTTTTAAGAGGATCCAATAGTATGGGAGGAGATAGGATCATAACTAAACCCTCTTCCTATGAAAATAATAGAAACAATGCAACTATTTGAAATATTATTAAGGTGAGAGATCTCACTCCTTTTGTGGAAGCCATCAGTGGCTATGATCTCATGCTTTTAAATGAGTTTATCAAATCAGATAATAAAATAGAACTATTTATGTTAGTGGAATAATACTTCTAGGAAAATTATGGCTATTTATATGGGATTGAAAAATACAAGTAATCAATTTGTATAAAATGATCAAATATAGAGATCACCAAAACATCAAGGCCTTTCTTAAGAAAGGGGAAAATAATTTTAGGTTCCAAAATGAATTCAATAAATATGACCTTCCCAAGCCTTTGATATAAGAGACTAATATCATCGTTAGGTGTTTCACCCTTTAGGGTAGATAAAAATGGGAATATTCTTACAACTTACCCATGGTCATTCTATTGGAGCAATAAATAATAAATTCAAAATTCAAAAATTTCACAAAATGAATCAAGCATAATAGATTACCCAATGAACTATTTGAAATATATGAATATACAATAAACTCTCCTTGTATACATAGTATATGGAGGAATTAGGAAGGAAAAATAGAAAGACTAACCATCTTGACACCACCTTCATTTCTCCCAACCCATCAATGGTTAAGGTTATTCATGTTGAAAGGAGTAGGCTTTCTGGCATGGCTATATTTCTTATCATTGTTGATTCTGATAATTTTCTTGCTAGGAAATTATTAGACAATTGGTTAAATAATTTCTGGAAAAAAAATTGAATGTGCATATTTCTTTCTATAGTATGGTGCAATGTGGTTTATTCTTAATTTTTTTCAAAAATCATGAAATGCAACAATTTTTTTTGGGAAACCCCTACTAGAGCATTGGGAGGACTGTCTTTAGGGCTATCACCTAGACCCATGGGGCTAACTTTAATGAAATTCTAGCACTCTCATGCCCTAGATGGCTTCTTATCAAAGGAGTTCCACCGGATCTTTGGTCCTTCCTCCCCCAGGTCTTCTCTCCCTTCAAGAGTGTTTAAAGAATAGACAAACCTAGGGTTACTCTACCCTAACCGAATGCTCAGTTGTTGGTCTCTCTTAACCCTGGTGTTGAAGTTCCTAGAAACATAGGCATCCAAATTGATGGCTCATTCCATTTCTTCCCTATTGAAATGTTGGGAGGACTCAACGCATGTTATCTTTGCAAGAAGGATGGTCATATCAAAAATGATTTCCCTATTATTCATGTGAATGCCAATAAAGAGTTGAGTGTAAAAAACCCTTGTGAAGCTCACCTTAGCAATGGTGGTAACGTTGTCATTTTTGTCCCTAATGAGGGGATCCCTAGCTCTCCTAGTGTATAATTTGTTGGTAACCCTTTCCCTAACCCCTCTTACAAAGTTCTTTGTCTTTGTCTTTTGGATTTTCCCCCTCTATCCTCATTGTTCCCTCTCCCTCTTTGTTGCAACCTTCCCATAAGGCTCTCTCCCCCTCCAGTTACGCCCAACCTCTTGTTTGCTCGCCTAACCCTTTACAAAATTTTTTTTTATGTTTAAATCTCAGCATCCTCTGATTCCCCCCCTCATCCCCATGCTCTAAATGGTGCTACCTAAAAGAAATGCTCAACAAATAATGATGGTTGAAATAAGGGAAAAGATTCAATAGGAAAAGTTAAATAGAAACAAAAGTAATAAAGAGAAAAAGATGAACTGGAAGAAGTTGATATTGTTTTTTAAAGGAATAAATCTAGTGGTAATGTCAACTTTGAGTCAGAGGAAAATAAAAGTAAAAAATCCTTCGTAAAGAATTTAATTTCTGATTTTGAAGGTAGAGTTCAGAGCAATAAGAGCCCCCTAGGACATTAGTACTCATGTGATCTCCAACACCTTGGGAAATGATATTGATCTAGAAGGGATCCACAACCATACTAATCTTGAGAACCCATTAGTGCCTAATATTGTGAGGACTCCTACAGGTATGTCTGGCTTCCAAGATAGTGTTCCCTCTAGTATTGAGCACTTAATAAATGGTAAACATAATCATAAGGAACAAATCTCTACTAATAATAACACTCTGAACAAAAAGTATGAACTTGATTTGGGAGTCACCCTAGTATGTGGTGACAATACCATGCATCCTTTAAAATAAAGTGTGGATGCCCTAACTAAAATGGTTAGCAGATGGTTAGTTGACATGACTAAGAATGAAAATTGGCTTAATGGTATTTTTAATCCCCCCTTGAAGCTTGCAGGACCTAATAGGTGCCCTAGTAATGAGGAGACCATTGTAAATAAATTGACCCCTAGTAAGGGTGGTGAACCTAAAGCTAGCTTGTGTGAAACTGAGAAAGACTCAGGAGCTTCAAAACACTTCAACTCTAGTAAAAATTATGAGCAAGACAATACCAATGATGGTGCCCTAGATACTGCCCCCACCCCTCTAAAGTACCTAAAAAAAGGTAGGAAGAAATGATCTATTTCCCTAAGTAGAGGCAACATAAGCATTACTAAGGGGAAAAGGAAAAAGACAAGCAATGTTCTCCTCCCATGCCTCCAAAAAGGTGGTAGGTGAGGTCAATGGTCAAAAATATTTTGATCTTTTTAAGAATAGTAAAGATTCCTCCCCCAATAGTCTCATCAATGATGCTTAATTACACCTCTTGGAATGTGAGGGGATTAGAGTCCCCAGACAAAAAATACATAGTTTAGAGATTTCTTAACATGGAAAAGTGTAAAGACTTCCTCCTCCTCCAAGAAATCAAAGTTGTGGGGTTTACCCTTGAAATGAACATGAAGTTCATTTGGAACAAATCCTCACACATTACCTCCAAACATGATAAAGGAAAAGGGGGAATTTTCATCTTAATCACTCCCAAATGGATCAAACACCTTGCCAATTCTAGAGTCTCACCCTATTATTGGGTTGTATGGGCTACATTTGTAAGGGGGATTGCAAATTTGGTGTTTATTCAATTTATGCCTCAAATGAATACAATGAAAGAATTGACCTTTGGAGGTGGTTACTCAATTTGCCAGATGTTCCATGGATTGTGGGTGGTGATTTCAACATGATTGAGAACCAGGAAGACAAAAAAGGTGGACTCAACATGGATTGGAAAGGAAATGAAAAGAACTTCTAGTTGAGTTTGAAGTCCAAGCTCAATCTCATTGACCTTCTTGAGGGAATGAAAGATAACACCGATACCATTTGGTATACTTGGTGCAATGCACAAAAAGGTGGAAGGAGAGTCTATTGCAGGTTAAACAAGTTCTATGTTAGCAGGGATTTTTTCAACTTCAATCCCCTAAGTGATGGAAGCAAAGTAATGGTGTACCCCTATACCCTCTTTGATCACCATCCTATCAAGGCCACTATAATTATAAACAATGTAAGGAAAAAAGACTACAAGAATAAAGGGAATTTCATTCTTAACACCAGACTATAAGTGATGATGACTGCAAGGCTTCTATTACCACTCTTAGGAATGTTAACACTTGGATGCTCAAGGACCTCGACCCAATTGACAGATGGAATCAAAATGTCAATGGTTGGAGAGTCCTTTTCCAAGCCATTGGGAAGAAAAGAGCAATGGACCTAAGAAGAGAAGAGAATATCCTCCAAGAGGAGTTGTTTAGTGTTGAGAGAAGAATCTAGAAGGAGCCCCCAAGTGAAGAACTCTATGAGGCCCTCAATAGAGAAAAATGCTCTTTGAGGAGGCTACAAGCCCAAAAAATTCAAGGGCTGAAAATCAGAGCCAAACTAAACTAGCTAAGTAATGGAGATAAATGCACAAAGTTCTTTTTTAGATATATCAAGGAAAAAGGGGTGAAAGAGAAAATTGACCAGATTTTTCAAAATGGTGCTACTATCTCAAACCAAGATGAAATCCTACTCCAATTCTTCCTATTCTACAAGGACATATTTAAGTCTAAAGGAAATAGGAAGGACTGTCATAATGCCAGAGTAGCTATTAAATGACTGATTCCTACTAATATCTCTAAGGAAGACTCATTTGTTCTGTCAAGAGAAATAACTAGAGAAGAAATCAAAACAGCTATCAACTCCATGAGCAATGAAAAATCTCTAGGAGATGATGGGTTATCAGTTGAGTTCTACAAGACCTTCAATGATTGGGTTTATGAGGACCCTCAACAAGTTTTCTCAGAAGCTTTAGCTAAAGGGTCTCTTGGGAAATCCATCAACAAGGGAATCATTAAGCTCCTTCCCAAAGAAGGGGACAAAACCTTGATAAAAAATTGGAGGCCAATCACCCTGTTGAATGTCTCTTATAATATTTTGGCTAAAATATTAGCACTAAGGCTGACCAACATTCTACCCAAGTTTATAAATAACACCCAAAATAGCTTCATCAAAGGGAGATATATCTTGGAATTTTTTATTACAAGTTTGGAGGCCATGGAATGGGCCAGATCCTCCAAAAAAATCCCTACTATTCTACTCCTTGACTTTGAGAAAGCCTATGATTGAGTGGAATGGGCCTTCATCAGAACTACCCTTGAGGCATTTTATTTCCCATAGGCCTTTTGTGACATGGTTGACACACTCTTAAAATATTTTGTTGCTCAGGTTGAGGTTAGTGGTTCGCTCTTAGAGACATTTACCCTTGAGAGATCCATTAGGTAGGGCTTCCCCTTGGCTCCTGCTCTATTTTTCATTGCTTCAAATACACTTCACTACTTGTTAAGAGATGAATGCAGCTCCCCCAAAGTTAAAGGTATTGTACTGCTAGATCAAAATGAGTTGCTTAACATTCAATTTGTTGATGAAACTAATTTGTTTGTTGACCTTGAAGAGAATAATATTGTCAACCAAATGAATAAATTTAAATTGGTTTGCTTGGTCTCAGGTGCAAAGGTCTCAAAGGGGTAATTCTCCAAAAATTTGGCTTAGAGTAGGGTAATTCTCACAAGCAATTTAGGTACCTTGGGATACCATTCTCTGTTTACCCCAACCTTAAAGAGATGTGGCTATTGATCAAAGGGAATATTGACAAGAAATTGGATAGTTGGAATAGGCATTACTTATCCATTTCTGGCAGAATCCTTGTGTGCCAAAACAAAATGTCCTCATACACTATTTATTTTTCTTTTGTTTGGTTCTTTAATAGCTATTAGGTTAATGAAGTGCAGAAAAAAATTAAAAGCTTCCTCTAGTTTGATGGGAAAGGGAAAAGGAAGGTGCACGCAGTGAGGTGGGAGTGGTGTTGCTTGGAAAAAGGTCATGGTGGTATGGGGCTCAAATATCTAAAGAAACACAGTGTTGCACTTGCTGCAAAATGGATCATCCATGCTCTTGAGGGAAATGAACCATGGAAAGTTTTGATAAGGAATAACATTCATCAAGTTGTTCCCAAGTTGGCTAAATCTTGGAAGTCACTCCCCTTCTTTGATCTCCTCATTACCAAGCACCAAATCATTCTTCCAGGTTCTATGGTCTTCAAAAGTATCTGGAGGGTGTGGGAGCTTTCCAAGGACAATATCCAAGTCCCTCTCTTTGTAGAACACAACTACCTCATTCACCCTTGCAAGTCCATCTGGTGGAACCTGGAGCATAAGGGGAATCCCTTGGATCTTCTGTAGGGATTCTCTACTAAAAGGTGAGCCCAATCAAGGATTAAAACCTTTAGTAACATTATTAAAAATGGGGTGATGAAGGACTAGGAGGTTCTAAGAAAATAACTTGGTCTTCCTCAATCTAATTTAAGAACTTACTCTGTTCTAAAATAGGCTTGTCATGACCTTCTAGCTAAGCTTAATTATAATGATAATGAGAACAACTCAATCACCTATAACTGGCAAGGCTCCACCCCCTTAATTGAAGTTAAAGCAAATACCATCTATAAAGAGCTAATCAAGCACCCAACCAGATTATCTTAATAGAAACTGGAATGTTAATTTGCAATGCAAGGATTGGATTATTATTTTCTTCTCTCTTTGTCATAATGTTGTTGACTCCAAAAAAGCTTGTTTTAGATGGCTTACTCTTTTAAAAAAAGTTCCTTTCAGAACACATCATTTGGATATTGACATTTGCAACATTTGTAGAGTTCCAGAATCTTTTACCAAATTTTTTTTACCGTCTACTTGTTAATAAAATCTAGAATATTTTTTGATATAAATTTTTTGAATGGCACTAGAAAAGTAATTTGGAAAGAGATTCTAATGGGTCATGACAACAAATTAAGCAAAGATATGAAATTATTTTGGTATTCTCTTTCAACTAAAATCTTGTGGGTTATTTGGAAGGAAAGAAATGAGGATAAATTTAATGGGATACAGAGGAAACTTACTCAGTCCACATAAAGAATCACACTTTTCAATGTTGCATTGCAGGTTGTTGCCACCATGGAGATATCTGAGGGAAAAATTTTAAAGCGTCTAAAGGATGGAGTTGTGCTCATCAACCAAAATGAAGGAAAATCGAGCTATAACTGTCAATAGGAGAAACTAAGCATAGCCATTTTTATAGAATCTCTTAAGGCTTTCCAAAAGGAATTCAATGGGAATTTTGCTGAAAAATAAAAACAACAAATCCTAATTGGTCCCAGGTTGCATTCTAACGAGGATTTAGAAGTCAGTAATACTCTTGCAGTATGTTCTAGT
>VDFB02166818.1:0-16365 GCA_007258455.2 Sequoia sempervirens | reverse complement strand
CCTTCATGTGAGAGATCTTGGAGGATACCTTCCTTATAGGTCTGGAGGCCTGTGGGCTCTTACTTCTTAGGGATTCCTTCATATGAGAGATCTTGGGGGTTGCCCCCTTGTAGGTCCATAGGCCTATGAGACACTTTCATTCTATAGCTTCATAGTTTTGTGGGGCTATGAAGTCCTTTATCTGTCCTACGCTCTCTGGTTCGCTAGATTGTTGTCTACTTCCTCGATGGTTCAGACATACATTTCAAACCTTAATAATTTTTTGATCTACTTTACCGAAGCACTCATCATTATTCATGCTTGCTAAAGTGGGGGAAAAATGTATAGGAGCGAATTTGCGTCCCTTACACAAATTCCCCTTTTACATTTCCTCACCTTAGAAAACCAAATCCGAAGGTAAATATCCATATTATCTCACTACCTTCGTTCCACTTGGCATTCATCTTTTGCATCGGTAGAAGAATAATTGTTGAGGATGTCCAAATTGTGCACAAATGTCCATGCAACACACTTATGTCCCTGATATATTAGTACATTTGAAGCTGGCAGAGGTGTTACACTTGCCATTGGGTTCAGTTTGTCACACCCATCTTCGACCAACAGACTCAAATATGGTCATTTTTCTCATCCCACCTTCAAAAACACTCTTCATTCACGCATTTCATCTCTCTACCTGGAATCCTCTAAGCATTCAACTAATTTTCTACACACTCTTTTAGCAATCAAAGCATTTTCTTAGCATCCATCACTCTCAAGCAGCACTTTGGCACTCCATAGCAACAACAACAACACTCCATCAACTTTGTAGAGAAAGTGTGGAATAACACCATTGCAGTAGAGGTTTGAGTCCTCCCTTTTTCTCCTCCATTAGCTAGTGAGCTCTTGGTGGAGGTGGTAATCATGTTCACTCCTCTCCTCTATGATTTGGTTGAGTAGCACATTATTGTTTTGTAGTGTTTATTGTATTCTTTACTTTCTTTCTTCCTTTATCACTTTACTATTTTGTAGTTCCCTCGTGTTGGCCCTTCTGGGCATTTAAGTAAGGGATTGTTTGTGAGTTCATTGTTGGTTACAATAGTTGAATGGTTTTGTTTAATTGGTTAATTAATTAAAAACAGGTACTAAATAATTTAAATAAATTAAACCTGAATATTATAATAAATACTTGCTTATTATTAGAGGTTATAATAATATAAGAATAAACAAATTATTCAAAATATAATTTTAATGTGAAGACAAAATTTATAAAGATATGGATAATGAAGTGGGTAATGAAGTACTTGGCAATTACACTCTTAATGGAGAAAAATGTGGGAAGTAGTGGAGTTTTGATTATGAGAAATTATTATGACTGCATGCAAAAGATCCTCGGTAACTGAAAGTCTTCTACTTTCTTGGGAATGCATGATTAACTAAAAAAAGAGGGGACATCTTCATGGGGGGAGGTCTTGGGCGAGCGAGTCGAGCCTATATAGAAGGAGCTGGAGATTTCTTGGCTGCCTTTTACTGACGTCTCTCTATTTTCATCTCCGTGAGAAGCTTACTATGGGGTCCGTTGGAGGAAGATCATCAAAAGGAGGAAGGATTTACTAGGAAAGATGTCTCCACACAGGTAAAGGCCATTGCATAGAAACACAACATACATGGTATGTATATCAAAATCAGTAATCCTTATCTAAATGTCTTTGACACTTTGACAACGCTCTTAGTTTAGCTTCCAAAATTGAATCATTCTAGGTGCATTTTGTGTTCTTATAACTACTGCATGTGATGAATACCCTTTGAATCCTTAGGAGACTTTCCAAGTCTAAGTCTTCAATGTCGATATCCTCCTTGAGATGTTCTTTTCTTTCTCTGCATCTTGTTTAGCTATGCCAAGAATGTTACTTTAAAAGTATCCTTCTATCTAATAGGATAGTATACATGATGGAAGGAAAGACATATATCTTTGCATAAGTGATTTAAGGCCTTTTAATAAATGACCAGTTAGCGCAGTAGTGTATTATGAAGAGTTTATTTTCCTTCATTAAAGATCTAAACACATTACTTGCATTATGTTTGATGAAGAATTTTATAGTTCAAATTCCAAAACACTATTTCTACACCGTCCAGTATTTCCCTAGAAATTTGGTGTGAGGTGATTGCTAAAGTTGTCTGTTCATTTTCCCTTAACAACTTCATTTTTCCCGTGCTCTATTGGCCTTTTCTTATTCCCTATTATCTTTTTCCTTCTTCTTATCCTTGTGAACAACCTTGAGGCAGATTTTGAGATAATTTTTCTTAGCTTATGTGAAATCAACACTTTGGAAGGGTCTAGCTAAGAACATTGAAGGGACAGTTTCAGCTATTCATCATAACAAAACAATTCTTTTTGTCCAATAGAACGAAGGATTTAAATAATCTCTCTGATTCAGTACTCAAAAATAGAATGTTGTAGAGGTTTAAAATAACCTCTCTGATTTCATTGTCATCCTGTCTCAGCTGCAGTGCTTGAACTTAATAGGAAATTTTAAAGATTTAAATATCCTGCTTGTTTCTACTGACAATCTGTCGCAGTTCCAGCACTTGAAAAAAAAAAATTGTCAATTACTAACATAATAGAGAGCTTTCCATTGATCGGGGTGAAGATTAATTTCCAAACTTCAAACTTGAGCGTGTCTCTGGAAACTCGCCACCAAATAGAGATGCGTCTAATTCAAAAAAGAAAAGTTGTACATTATTTCTTCTACTCTTAAGTCATGTATTTGCACCTCACCTTTCTCCTTCCCTTCAATCTTGGGGATAAAATTTGGGATTTGTCAATAATGCAAGAAGATGGTGATATTTCCAAACTCCAATATTCACTTTCTTATATACTTGGCAACCTATCACAGTTACATCATTTAGAGTTGAGGTATTGTACAAAATTAAATAGCCTCCTTGAAACCTTTGGTAACTTATCACAGTTGTAAATTTTAGGCTTGCAATGGTGTAGTAAATTAAATAGCCTCTCTGATTCCTTTGTCAATCTAGCACAACTATAGTGCTTGAAATCAATTGAAAGTTGTTAAGGAAATAATAATTCAATTTATGAGTTTTAAATTTAATGTTGGGGATTGTGAACTCAAGTAGGTATTATATATATGAAGGCTTGTTTCTTAAATTATGAGAATTTTTTAGTGTGGCCTAGTATTTAATTAAGGAAGTAGTTAATAGATTTTAAAATTAGTTAGGAATAAAAGAAAAATTATTTTATTATATGTAGTCAAAGAAGGATTTATTTAATAAATAAAATAAAGTAGAAATGTATAGATTGTTGAATTCCTTATAATTCTAATTGTTGTGTATCTTGTAATATAGGTGTTTGTACTGAACTCTTAAATAATGGAATTGTGTATCTTTGACCATGGTTAAGTATTGTAGTAAACTCTGTTTGACTTCATTATGGTAGTTTTATAAACTTGAGTAAACGAAACAAATTGTTCCTTGAATTGAATTTTCATTCTTAATTATTTCTTTTGTATTGTTAGTTAGTGGATATCTTTATGACAATCCGAGTTTCTAATAAATGAGGTTCTTATATGGATGGTTATTTAGAACCTTGAGATTGTAATTGTTTTGTTGGTTGAGTAGGTTCGTTTCTTTAATTGAGAATGTGAATAGATAATTGTTGTCATTGCCATGTTTCTGATTTTTATGAAGGTGATTTACGTGCCATTGTAAGGGGTTCTTGTGAGGAGAAAATTGAGGTCTCCCGAGGAATGCCTAGTAGGTGGCTTTTGGATTTTGAGTGATTATTGTTGAATTAAAGGTTGATTATCTTTTGTGAATCCCTTCTAAGGTGACACCATTGTTGATATGTGGATTGTATTTGTGTTTTAGGGTTGATTGATTTGTGGATGGGTTTTGATGAATCTTTCTTTGTGTGGCTCTTCTAAGTCAATCTCGGATTTGAGGGAAATTTTATCCTTGTGTTGGAAATTTATTGGGGAAAAACTCTTGTTGCTTCATTTTACCCTCGTTTGTGGGTAGTCGTTCTTTTTGGACTTCCAGAGGCATTGTGAAAAGTTGTATTATGAGAATTTCATTTGATTTGGTCCTTGAGGTTTGCATGTAATTGAGACTTGGAGTTTATGTATGGGTTGTACCAGATTTCTTGAGCAATTGTGTATATGGCTTTTGTATAGATTGCATGCTTATTTTAGTTTTGTGATGATCTTTCCTAGTTTTGGTACAACCCTTGATGCCTTGTTATTGGATTTTTATGTTTTGGATTCTAGAGAGTGGCTCATGTGGAGGTACATTTGAAGTGCACAAAGGGGCTGTCGGGATAACCCTATGTGAATTTAGATTAATCAATGATAATCCTAAGTAATTAATGAGGTGTGGATAGTTAATCATTAATCAAAGATAATTGTAGATGCACCTCGTTTGCTTGTTAGTGCTATCATAGAGGCTAAAAGGTGGAAGGGCAGAGAAGTAGTGGTTAGCATGATCGTTGCCTCATCTTCATGAGAGGTTAAGCGGTTCCACATGAGTCACCCTATGGGCAGTGCCTTGAGATAGGATGTTAGGATAACCATAGATGGAGGCGGCACCTTGAGTTAGGATGTCCGGATAATCCATGTAAGGCCATGTGATGACACTCTCCTCTAGCTTTCCCTTTTTGGAGTTGCTTCATTGAAATCCTCTGGAAGTGGTCTTTTGACTTTTATGACTTGAGATTTATTGATGTTATGTTTTGTGGCTTATTGTTGTAACATTCGAGAGTGATTTAATGTTATGCTTTGAAAATGTGTTATTGTTACTATGTTTCAGAAGTGGTTTATTACTATGGTGGAATGATTTGGATGTCATGTTTCCTGGTCGTGGTTTATCGATGTTGTGACTATCCTTGGGTTTCATGTTACTCTTGTATGATGTGGAGTCTTGTTCTCTATTTGGATGTTCTTGGTTGAGGTTTCTTTCTTGTCAGCTCCTAGCACAGGTGGTGGGTCTTCGGACTCACGTGGTGAGTGGAACGTGCTAAGCACCCCATTGGGTCCCCAATCGCGGATCGAGAGGTGTAGATTGGTGCCAGTTTCAGCAACTCCAGAGTTGTATCTATCTTTGAGCCAATAATGATACTTTGTATTCATCTGTTTAGTTGTATCATGTTATCTTATTCTTGTTGGAGAACACTATTGTATCATTGTTACTCTTGAACATTGTAATGCGATGTAATGTAGTATTTCATCTTGATAAACCTTGTGTGGATATTGGTCCACGGCAGTTGTTATTTGATATGTTGTATTTACGTACACTGATGGTTTCTTATCTATGATTTATCATGTACGTGTTACGTTTGTTAATGCTTACTCAATTATGTATTATGTCTTTGGGTTTCATTATTTATTGCCGTTGTATGGATTTAAGTTTCATAATGACTTCTTGTGTACCCCAAGGGACATAAGTGTTAATGAATTTGTTTAATGAAGTTTCATGACTCATGAATTAATGTGCAATTCCTATATATTTAGATTTACTTTAAAAAAAAAATTGTGTGGCATTTATTGTTTAGTTGTCCTTTGGGGTTCGCACGACAGGGCGTTACATCATGGTATCAAAGCCAGGTTCATACACTGGGCACTATGTGTGCTCACTATGTAACCTTGCGTTTAGTCCCTTTAGGCTAGAGTTTCACTTTACCGTTGTCATTGTTGAGAACTTGAGTTTCTTCTATTAGCCGGTGTCGGGTCGATGGTGCAGGAAACTAATGGGAAAGGATAGGACCCTCGGTGTAGTGCGCAATGCACCGATATCCTTCCTGTCAGGGATGCACTATGGACCCTTGTGTTGTTGTGTGATGTGTTTTCTAGTGATGTGAGTTATGTGTGTGAATACATCAAGTGTGCTTGGAATCTGCAATTTTTTTGTCCTTGAGTGATGAATTATGTTTTCTTTAATCTGTGAAGGTGTATTTTTTTTCCCTTTTTATTGAAATTGTTGCAAGATTTGGTGTTGAATAATGGTTAAAGTGGAGATTCTTTGTGTGAAATGATGAGTTTTAATGAAGATGTAAGGTTGTGTGGATAATTATCCTATGATTTTTAGTAAAATATATTATCTTGAGGATAAGATGCAGCTTGAAATATTGGTACTAATGTGCGATGTTCTATCATAGCTTTTGATTTATAGGAAGTTGGATTCAAAAACGTAGTGATGAAGGTAACGTAATTGTAATATGTAGGTATAGATACTTATAATGTCAAGTAGTAATTCATTTTGATATAGTAGATGAATTAGATTTATGGTTAACATCCTTATGCAAATATTGTCTAACTAATAAGAAGCAAGTTGTTTACGAGTTACCAAAATTGTTTTGACTACTATGTGTGGTTTGGTGGGAGGGACAGTGTGGTATCACTCACTCTCGAGTGCCCTACTATGCTGGGAGTTCCTCTCACAGTGTGCTTGTGATATACAGCAACCACCTTGTTTGTATGCAGGATTGTAGGAACTAAGCCTCGATTCCACCGCTTTTTATAGGATAGGCGAAAGTATCATATACACCCAATGGGTTTTGATGCTAAACATAGGAGCTGACAAGAAAATGTCCTTAACACGCCACCCATCCTGGTTGACAAATTGGTCTAGTTGCAACCCTATCACCACTTCATTTTGGGATCATTTCCTTATTTTTGGTTTGCCTAATTTCGCATACTGATGACGCTTTAATTGATGATTTAATTTATCGTGGTTGATGCCATGATTGCTGATTTTGTAAGTTACCGTTTATGCTTGAGCTCAAGTTCTAGGAGTAAGTCGGGGTTTCAGGGAGGATGTAGTGTGCCCTCCGTGTTGGCCCTTCTGGGCATTTAAGTAAGGGATTGTTTGTGAGTTCATTGTTGGTTACAATAGTTGAATGGTTTTGTTTAATTGGTTAATTAATTAAAAACAGGTACTAAATAATTTAAATAAATTAAACCTGAATATTATAATAAATACTTGCTTATTATTAGAGGTTATAATAATATAAGAATAAACAAATTATTCAAAATATAATTTTAATGTGAAGACAAAATTTATAAAGATATGGATAATGAAGTGGGTAATGAAGTACTTGGCAATTACACTCTTAATGGAGAAAAATGTGGGAAGTAGTGGAGTTTTGATTATGAGAAATTATTATGACTGCATGCAAAAGATCCTCGGTAACTGAAAGTATTCTACTTTCTTGGGAATGCATGATTAACTAAAAAAAGAGGGGACATCTTCATGGGGGGAGGTCTTGGGCGAGCGAGTCGAGCCTATATAGAAGGAGCTGGAGATTTCTTGGCTGCCTTTTACTGACGTCTCTCTATTTTCATCTCCGTGAGAAGCTTACTATGGGGTCCGTTGGAGGAAGATCATCAAAAGGAGGAAGGATTTATTAGGAAAGATGTCTCCACACAGGTAAAGGCCATTGCATAGAAACACAACATACATGGTATGTATATCAAAATCAGTAATCCTTATCTAAATGTCTTTGACACTTTGACAACGCTCTTAGTTTAGCTTCCAAAATTGAATCATTCTAGGTGCATTTTGTGTTCTTATAACTACTGCATGTGATGAATACCCTTTGAATCCTTAGGAGACTTTCCAAGTCTAAGTCTTCAATGTCGATATCCTCCTTGAGATGTTCTTTTCTTTCTCTGCATCTTGTTTAGCTATGCCAAGAATGTTACTTTAAAAGTATCCTTCTATCTAATAGGATAGTATACATGATGGAAGGAAACACATATATCTTTGCATAAGTGATTTAAGGCCTTTTAATAAATGACCAGTTAGCGCAGTAGTGTATTATGAAGAGTTTATTTTCCTTCATTAAAGATCTAAACACATTACTTGCATTATGTTTGATGAAGAATTTTATAGTTCAAATTCCAAAACACTATTTCTACACCGTCCAGTATTTCCCTAGAAATTTGGTGTGAGGTGATTGCTAAAGTTGTCTGTTCATTTTCCCTTAACAACTTCATTTTTCCCGTGCTCTATTGGCCTTTTCTTATTCCCTATTATCTTTTTCCTTCTGCTTATCCTTGTGAACAACCTTGAGGCAGATTTTGAGATAATTTTTCTTAGCTTATGTGAAATCAACACTTTGGAAGGGTCTAGCTAAAAACATTGAAGGGACAGTTTCAGCTATTCATCATAACAAAACAATTCTTTTTGTCCAATAGAACGAAGGATTTAAATAATCTCTCTGATTCAGTACTCAAAAATAGAATGTTGTAGAGGTTTAAAATAACCTCTCTGATTTCATTGTCATCTTGTCTCAGCTGCAGTGCTTGAACTTAATAGGAAATTTTAAAGATTTAAATATCCTGCTTGTTTCTACTGACAATCTGTCGCAGTTCCAGCACTTGAAAAAAAAAAATTTCAATTACTAACATAATAGAGAGCTTTCCATTGATCGGGGTGAAGATTAATTTCCAAACTTCAAACTTGAGCGTGTCTCTGGAAACTCGCCACCAAATAGAGATGCGTCTAATTCAAAAAAGAAAAGTTGTACATTATTTCTTCTACTCTTAAGTCATGTATTTGCACCTCACCTTTCTCCTTCCCTTCAATCTTGGGGATAAAATTTGGGATTTGTCAATAATGCAAGAAGATGGTGATATTTCCAAACTCCAATATTCACTTTCTTATATACTTGGCAACCTATCACAGTTACATCATTTAGAGTTGAGGTATTGTACAAAATTAAATAGCCTCCTTGAAACCTTTGGTAACTTATCACAGTTGTAAATTTTAGGCTTGCAATGGTGTAGTAAATTAAATAGCCTCTCTGATTCCTTTGTCAATCTAGCACAACTATAGTGCTTGAAATCAATTGAAAGTTGTTAAGGAAATAATAATTCAATTTATGAGTTTTAAATTTAATGTTGGGGATTGTGAACTCAAGTAGGTATTATATATATGAAGGCTTGTTTCTTAAATTATGAGAATTTTTTAGTGTGGCCTAGTATTTAATTAAGGAAGTAGTTAATAGATTTTAAAATTAGTTAGGAATAAAAGAAAAATTATTTTATTATATGTAGTCAAAGAAGGATTTATTTAATAAATAAAATAAAGTAGAAATGTATAGATTGTTGAATTCCTTATAATTCTAATTGTTGTGTATCTTGTAATATAGGTGTTTGTACTGAACTCTTAAATAATGGAATTGTGTATCTTTGACCATGGTTAAGTATTGTAGTAAACTCTGTTTGACTTCATTATGGTAGTTTTATAAACTTGAGTAAACGAAACAAATTGTTCCTTGAATTGAATTTTCATTCTTAATTATTTCTTTTGTATTGTTAGTTAGTGGATATCTTTATGACAATCCGAGTTTCTAATAAATGAGGTTCTTATATGGATGGTTATTTAGAACCTTGAGATTGTAATTGTTTTGTTGGTTGAGTAGGTTCGTTTCTTTAATTGAGAATGTGAATAGATAATTGTTGTCATTGCCATGTTTCTGATTTTTATGAAGGTGATTTACGTGCCATTGTAAGGGGTTCTTGTGAGGAGAAAATTGAGGTCTCCCGAGGAATGCCTAGTAGGTGGCTTTTGGATTTTGAGTGATTATTGTTGAATTAAAGGTTGATTATCTTTTGTGAATCCCTTCTAAGGTGACACCATTGTTGATATGTGGATTGTATTTGTGTTTTAGGGTTGATTGATTTGTGGATGGGTTTTGATGAATCTTTCTTTGTGTGGCTCTTCTAAGTCAATCTCGGATTTGAGGGAAATTTTATCCTTGTGTTGGAAATTTATTGGGGAAAAACTCTTGTTGCTTCATTTTACCCTCTTTGTGGGTAGTCATTCTTTTTGGACTTCCAGAGGCATTGTGAAAAGTTGTATTGCATGAATTTCATTGATTTGGTCTTTGCTGAGTTTTTTGAGTGTAATTGAGACTTGGAGTTTATGTATGGGTTGTACGATTTCTTGAGCAATTATGTATATGAGTTTTTGTGAGATGGTAAATGCCTCGCGTGTATTTCAGTTTTGCGATGTTGATCTTTTCCAGTTTTGGTACAACCCCTTGATGCCTTGTTATTGGATTTTATGTTTTGGATTCTAGAGAGAGTGGCTCTACATGGGGGCCGGTGCACAAAGGGGCTATCAGGATAACCGATGTAGAGTTAGATTAATCAGTGATAATCTAAGTAATTAATTAGGGTGTGGGTAGTTAATCATTAATCAAGATAATTGTGGATGGCTCGTTTGCTTGTTAGTGCTATCATAGGCTAAAGGTGGGACGAGAAGGTCATGGTTGGCATGATCATTGCCTCGTCTTCACGAGAGGTTGACGGTTCCGCATGAGTCACCCTATGGAGCGGTGCCTTGAGATAGGTTGTCAGGATAACCATAGATGGAGGTGGCACCTGGTGATAGGTTGTCTGGATAATCCATGTATAGATGGAGGCAGCACCTTGAGTCAGGATGTCTGGATAATCCATGTAAGGCCATGCGATGACACTCTCCTCTAGCTTTCCCTTTTTGGAGTTGCTTCATTGAAATCCTCTAGAAGTGGTCTTTTGACTTTTATGACTTGAGATTTATTGATGTTATGTTTTGTGGCTTATTGTTGTAACATTCGGGAGTGATTTATTGTTATGCTTTGAAAATGTGTTATTGTTACTATGTTCCGGAAGTGGTTTATCACTATGGTGGAATGATTTGGATGTCATGTTTCCTAGTCATGGTTTATTGATGTTGTGACTATCCTTGGGTCTCATGTTACTCTTGTATGATGTGGAGTCTTCTGGTTCTCTGTTTGGATGTTCTTGGTTGAGGTCTCTTTCTTGTCAGCTTCTAGCACGGGGGGTGGGTCTTCGGACTCATGTGGTCAGGTGGAACGTGCTAAGCACCCCATTGGGTCCCCAGTTGAGGATCAAGAGGTGTGGATTGGTGCCAGTTTGTGGCGACTCTAGAGTTGGTACCTTCTTGGAGCCAGTTATGATACTTTGTATTCATCTGTTTAGTTGTATCATGTTATCTTGTTCTTGTTGGGGAACACTATTGTATTGTTGTTACTCTTGAACATTGTAATGCAATGTAAGGTAGTGTTTCATCTGGATAAACCTTGTGTGAATATTGGTCCATGGCAGTTGTTATTTGATATGTTGTATTTATGTACACAGATGGTTTCTTATCAATGATTTATCATGTACGTGTTACATTTGTTAATGCTTACTTTGTTATGGATAATGTCTTTGGTTTTCATTCTTTTTTGTCATTGTATGGGATTTAAGTTTCGTAATGACTTCTCGTGCACCCCAAGGGACATAAGTGTTAATGAATTTGTTTAATTAAGTTTCATGACTCATGAATTAATGTATGACTCCTGTATGTTTAGATTTACTTTAAAAAAAATTATGCGGCATTTATTGTTTAGTTTTCCTTTGGGGTTCGTGACCCACGGGCATTACACTTCCTTTATCACACTTTTCTTCATTGTTGCTATCTTTGTTGTTCGTAGAGGTGGAAACAAAAAAATGAGGGTTTGACTGAGGCAAGCCCCTATACATCCCCCCAACAATTTTCCCCTTTCTTGTGTGTAGGTGTATGTGCATTTGGAGCTAGCTAGAAAACAAGATCTTTTGTGAGATCATCTTTGTCACCCTAGCTTTAACATACTTGCTTTACCATATTCGTTTGTATATCTCTTACTTCATAGTTCTATTTTGTTCCCTTAGAAATCACTAGATAAGTTTTCAACTCATTTTCTAGAAGTTCCCACTATATTTTTGGTCCTTTGGTCGTACAGATGCAAGTGCACTTGAGAGATGCCAGTGCACCACGCTATCATCCCAAAATCACACTATCATCCTCGGGCAAAGAGCTACCTAAGGTGTAGTGTTGAACTCGAAAACTGGCTTACCTAGCCCAAAACTGATTTTGGGTCTGCAATGTGATTGAAGGACCTTATAGTCCTCATCATTCTTGTCCCTCATTTCAAAACACCCCATTAGAGTGAGGTAAGTTAGGGAAGCCTTCCGCTCTTGGCTCTCCATGACCCGGGGCCTTAAACATGGTTGGTCCCCCTCTCTTACAAAACTGTTGAGGGAAAAATATTAAATTCCTAGTTTGAATTCCCATGTTTGATTTTCCAAGAGTGTTTATAAAAAATGTGTGATTAATGCATAATTAGGTCTAGACACATAGGGGCGAGCAAAACCTAGTGTGAAATTCTCAAGGCTAATAATTTACAATGCAACAAACCTGTATTAGATTCATTATATAATTTAGATGATTGTTTGATATATGATGTTTATGTTCATTGTTTTCATCCTATATGGTATGTGTAAGCTCTCTCCCCATGTTTTTGGCATGTGTGTTGTATTTGTGGCCCATGTGATCATCTCCTAGCATGGTGGGAGTGGATCCTTTCAATTCCACAAGGTTGGGTGGCATGGTAACCAAAATTAAGGATTAGATGTTTAATGAACAAGCTTGAGTTTAGTACCATGTTGTAATAATTTTAATTTATATTATTAAGTACTTCATTCAAATGTAAAATATATATGTAAAGAACTTTTGAGTCCTATTGATGTAATTTGTAAAATTTGATAATTTGAAAAAAGTGTATTAGTCTAATTATGTGCCTTGATATTGGTATTAAGAAAATGAGTGCTTGATGTCCTTTCTAATTGTACTATGAATATGATAAAATGAACTTAGGAACATTTAAATTGGTGGTTAAAATGAATTTAGACACTTTCTTTCATAGTTAGGCAGCCTGGTACTATACCTAAGCAACCTTGTTTCACCTAGAACTGACTTGGAGAGCTTGAAAATTGTCAAAGTCTACTTGGGTGGCTTGGCTCTTAGTGATGCAGCCTGGTAGCATAGTGGGGAGTCCTAGTCATTAGTGGAGAGACTTGGTTTTTAGGGTAAAATTTTCAAAATTTTATCAAACATTGTTGGGGTAGCCTCATCTTGTGGTTGGGTAGCCTAGTTCCCCATACAAAAAACAAAATATTAACCATCTCAACCATGGTTAGCCAATAGTTTTATAATCCTAATGCCACTAATAGATAATTTTTACACTTTTTCTTTTTCTTTTTCTAATCATTTTAGTCATTGGAACCTCCAAAAACCTAGTCAAGTTTCTCTATTTTAGGATTTGATCTTCCTTCTTTATTTTGAGGCCTCGTTTGGGAAAACCATGTAAATGAAAGTTGTTACTTATGGTCCTAGGGTTATAGTGATGTGTTTCCATGTTCTTATGCCTTTTTTTTGTTAACTTGTGGCTTCTCTTGCCTTGTTTTGTATTCTTTCTTTTGAAGATGCATGACTGTCAAACCTAGGGCTAGGGAGATTGTGCACCTAGTCTTGTAAAGACTTGGGAAGGTTGTATTCTTTCTTGGTTGGTCTTTTTGGTGACCTCCATATTCCTCATAGGTCATGGGGTGTTGTGTGTTAGAGTAATCATTCATTAGCTAATAATTAATTGTTTAATTGATTATAAGGCTAATTCATTTCATGCACTTAAGCTGAAAAAAGCATGTAGTGCTTAATATAGAATTTTCGCTATATATAACTTGGCCAGTGCTATAATAAGTGTCAGATCACTACGGCCTAATAGCCGCTAAGCGGTAGTGATGAACACCCTCTTTCCTCCCATCCACCACTTCGTTGATGGCTAGGGGTACTATTTTATTTATTTAAATATTTTTAAAAACCATTGCCCAAGGTCACATGGGTGACCAGTGCCCAACCCTTGGGGGCTAATATCTTTTCTTTTTTAGAAAAATATAGAGAATTGGGAAAATTGACATAACTTTTTGCTTGGGTATTGAAATTGGGAAAACAAGATATCATCAAAAATATGGTTCTGAGAACTATCCAATGATGTTGGTCTTTTTCTTAGATTTTGGCGCTAGTACACTCTACAACTTATCAAACTTAGATATACTATTTCACTCTCGGTCTCAAATTTTTTGACATTTTTCTTTGTTTTTCATGATTCCAGTAGTGTTGGGACAACCTCTTAGAGATCTTCATATCCATCCATACACCTTTTCTAGATTTTGTTAGAATTATGAAAACACGAGCCATAGGATCAAACAATGAACAATGACACCTTCCATGCAAGAGATCTGTAAATAAAGAATGTAATATTCCTCAACAAGAAAAAGCTACATAAGGAACCTCGAGAATCTTCAAGGAAAATAAGAGTCCTCAAAGGTTGAGAGTTCTATCAAAACACATGATAATACAATGAGGGTTGAGTGTTATATAGGAGAAACCCTAAATAGTAAGGGGATTAGATCATGACAAGTGTCAACATCTCATGCAATAAGACAAAATGTTCTAATAATAGATATCTAGTTAACATAGTAAATCACTCCTAAGTTTAGCTTAAGTGTATGAGAATAAATTAAACTAATAATCAATTAAATACTAATTTAATATTAGCTAATACATGATTCCTAACAATCCCCCTTAAGATGAACTTAGGGAGTAGATAAAAACCCTAAAAAGAGAATTCATGATGGGTCCTAGAATACAAGGCCTGGTGAGGTACCCATGTACAAACAAAATATCTTTCAAAATTGAATAAAAGGGAGAAAACCACATGAGAAAAAATCCTCTCCAAAAGATAGAAAGGTGAATGAAGGACTAAAAAAGAATCCAAATCAAGGTGAAGGACTAAGAAGCATCCAACCAAAATAATGTCCCAAAAAAGAGGAACATGTAGAACATCACTGCAACATGAAGAAGCTATAGACTGTTGTCGAATGATGAGTGATAAAGTACTATAATGAAGAACTTCCAGAAATAAGAATGCAAGTGTCCATATGGTAAACGGTCCATCTCACCAAAATTCATGGGTAACTAGCCACTGATGTACACATTGCATTCGAATAGTACATAAAAAAATAGATACATAGATCACTCCAACACGAAACCAAGGAAGCATTAGCACCAACAATAGAACCTCTCCTATAATGCTAAAAATGGATCTAGCCATGATAGGAACACTATTCAAAACTATGGAAAACCAAGAAATGCATGTAGGAGAAACAACCTACAAATAAAAGGATGTGCAAACTAAGGCACACACGCATGAGGAAAGAATCGCCAAGATTCACTACTATTGTGGAAGGGACACTCACTTGAAAAATTATGATGGAAAACCAAATGTAAACATCAACCCCTCATGGAACTTTATATTATAGTGTGATTACAAAAGGCACAATAGGATGTAAAAAATCCCAAACAATTATACACCAAAATGGTACTTTATCTGAGTGCATCTACAAAAGAGAATGTACATGAAAAATATTTTTACAAAGCCCAAATAGGATAGAATACTAGAAATAAATGAAGAATAGCAAAAAGTGAGTCATCCCACGCAAACAAAAAGTTTCCAAGAGATAAGATGTCCAAGTAATTCACCAAAGTGTGAAAACACAAAAAACTGAATAAAATGTACTTAGAGAGACATATGGAAAAAGTGTGTGGATGGCTGTGAAGATATCTCAAAGATTGTCCCAACACTGTTGGAATCATTGAAAATGGAGAAACAAGTCAAAAGTAATAAGCTTGAGATTGAAAAAAACACCTCTGACTTCAATAGGTTATGGAATGCACCAATAGTAAAAAAACTGATGAGACTCACACTACTAGAAAGTTGATAAAACCAACCTTTTGATGATATCTCGTTTTCCAGAAATTGATATCGTATGCCCAAGTTATGACCAAAAGAATAAAACACCTCCTTTAGGGCACAAGGAGGGTTGAAAGGGGCCCTTGCCCTACTAGTCGTACTGATGATGTTAGCATGATGTCATGTTGACATCAATGGAATATTTTGTGAATATTCCCCTTGCCAAGAAAAAAATTTGACCCCCTTGTTAAAAAACAAGCAACAAAATATTTCAAATTTCCTAGCAAATTCTAAAAAAGATTCCATGTTGGAAAAACTTTAGTTTGCCGAAAAAAATTACAAAGGATAGAAAAACACAAGGTTGTCAGAAACATGGACACAAAAAATCTAGATGGTGCCTGGATAAAAATTAGACGGCAGAAAAATTGTAAGTGTGCTGGAAAAAGTTAATGTACCATCGAGCAACACTTATTAGGTTATCGTCGATGGCTATAAATATCGTTGGTAAACCTATAAATGCCACTGCAGGCCTTGGAAAAGAAGTTGTGGACCCAAGTGGGCCTGCAGGGACTTGTAGAGGTAGGTACCCTGTAGGTACTACTAGTAAATAATTCCTGCACAACTATTTTGAAAAAAAATCTTTCCCCTTTTCAATTTTTTTTTACAAATTTCTAAAAAATAATTAAAAAAAAAAAATTGACCTTGTTTTTTATTTGCCCTGATTTTTTTGGAAATGTGTGCATAGACCATATAGG
>VDFB02166817.1:0-29376 GCA_007258455.2 Sequoia sempervirens | reverse complement strand
TCTTTGACACAACGCCGAAACAACATTGTATCAAAAAGGGGCAAATGTAGACACCGAAATTTGGTTTAGGCCTGTGACTTCCACATTCTTCATATTTCGTATTCTTCATGGTTATTGATTAAATAATGTCAATTATTTAATTATTCATCTTAACATTAATTCATCTTCTATTATTTCTTCTATTAATTAAATAATCTCAATTATTTAATTAATTCACTTTTCTTTATTCTATCTGATTAATTAAATAAACGCTTGTTATTTAATTATCTTATTAATTAACCTTATTCAATAAATTAACAAATCATTATTTAATTCTATTCTTTATCATATTTCAACTATAATTAAATAAAATCATTATTTATTTAATTATTCATTTAAAATCCCTTTCATCACTTAATTAAATAAATCTTATTTATTTAATTATCCTTCAAATATTGAGTCTCTTGAATTAAATGAATTATTTAATTCATTAATTCTATTTTAACACATTCTTCTATATTTTAGATAATTATGTGAGTTATCTAAGTATTCACTTTACTCAACTCGACATCTATTTTAATCATTCAGTTAACTATTGATTTAATGTCTGAGTATGCCTTCGAAAGTAATTCGCCTAATCATGTAACGTCTACTTAACTCAATCAAGGTAGTATACGCCAGATTAATTAAATATTCTTATTTAATTAATTAAGTGTTGTGCGTGCATTCGAACAGAGAGTTGCTTTAATCAATCTTTATCTTTGTCATGCAAAGATATTTCTAATGTTTTCAAATGCCGAACTGAAGATTAAATCATTTATTTAATCCTTAATTCTATTTCTAATTCGAATCACTCATGTCATCACTGTCAGTTATCTGAATGCATGTCCAATCAGTCAATCTCAACCGTCCGTTAATCTTTCAATCTTGGCCTGTTGTTCGAATAATCAATTTTCTATAAATTGATTTGTCATTCTTCATTTCAATCTCTCTCGCGAATTTTGTAACTTTGGAGAGCACTTTTGTCTTGAATCTTCGATATTTTGCTAATCACTACCTTAGGCTATACTTGCACGAACTTGAAAATCTGAGGGCAATTATACTACACAAGCAAAATGGAGAAGGGCAATCGAGATAATTCATGGAAATACGTTTGGAATTGGTGATATTGTTTCAGTTTTAATTACGTTTTTACTTTCCCATGTTCTTTGTTGCTTAACGTATGAATTTGCATTTTAGATTTAGTTTTGTATTGAATGTGTGCTTCTAATCTTGATTCTGGTGTGTCTATTGTGCAAAGCTTTTATTTGGCGTTACACTTTGCATTTGCTAGAGATGATAGTGTATCAGATAGTGTTGTCTTGTGACTGGTTTCATTGTCTGTTAGTGTGCGCCAACTTCTTGCTACTTGAAGTTGTGAAAGGGATGTATGGAGATGTTCCTAAATGTCATGTGATGCTTGTTGATGTTTTGTAAAGTGACTTTTGGCTTCTCCGGTATAGGTTGTGGTTTGAAATGAATGTTTTTATGGCTTATGTCTTTGTTGAGGTTGAATACGGTATGTTGATGGTGTGCACCATAGGTTCAAGGTTGGGTGGAGCTTGAGGATTGCTTGAAGGTGTTTTATGGGTCATGTTGACTCATCTAGGAGAAACATAGATAAGGTTTTTTCATTCTTATGTACCTCCATTGAATGTCATGACTGACATGTACTACATATTTCATATTTTCTTGTTTATGGCTGACCTAATTGGTATTTCCAAAGCATGCAGATGATATTTATAGAAGATAAAAGGCGTGAAGAAAATTTGGGACCAGGTGAAGCATGTGTTGGAATCCACAAGGTGTTTTCCCCTTTCTGGTGTTGCATGTAGTATTTTGGGTCCTCTACACGTTTCATGTTATTTATTTTATCTCCGAATGACTCACAAATGCAATATTTTTATTATAGTCTGACATGTGAAATGTAATCAATGTAATACCATATATAAATTGTAAACCTAGTTGATCTAGGATGTAGAAGATGTGAGATGATGAATAATGGAATGATAAATTGAAGGAGAAAAAGCAGTTGTGGTAGATCCTGTCCGATTTCATTTTGATCATATCCTTGTGACAGAAGGAATTTGAATAAGTGTGCTTAATTGGTTGCTAAGGGTAGTCAGCCAAAGGCAATAACTTCTTGGTTGCTGAAAGCAGTGAGCAATTTGGCAGCTGAGAAGACATTTGAAGAGGTGACAAAGCAAAATTACAATCATCAAAAAGAGAGATTAATTACCAGTTTCAAATAGTGGAAGGACTATCATTATGTAATCTTTCCTGAGTGTGTGCTCAGATCAAGGAGTTGTAGCTTCCTTGGGTTGTAGCCCTAAAACAAAGTGGTACATGTTTTTCATCTTGTGAGGATGGATTAGGACAATAACACTTAGCAGCTTTTCTCTAAACCAAAGGAAATAGGGGTTCCACCCTTTTGGGGATGGAACCAAGGCTTAGGACCTATTTCACTCTTATTTCATTAGGAAACCAAGATCCCTCAACCAAGTGACTCAATTGAGGGAAGGAATAATAGGAGGTTTCCTTGGGTGTGATTAAATGGGGGGGTTTACCATTAAAATGAAGCTTCAAAGGAGAAATGAAAACTCTAATGCACTAAACCCTAGAAAATTGAAAGCATTAAACTAAATGAACAAATAAAAATAAAACATAAAGGAACTTGGTAAATTGATGGATTCCAAGCAAGATTTGTAACTTTGAAATTCTGCTTTTTGAAGTGCATTGGGACTCATGTGCCAAGCTGGGTGATTTAGTCTTGCTACAAGAATTTGGATAGAATATGGAATCTTGTACTGGAAAATCAAGATCTACAAAAAAAATGGTAAAAAGAGGTATATTGGGACTCATACGCCTAGAGGGGTGATTTAGTCTCGACACTCCTTTCTGAAAAAAAGAAGGATCTAAAATTGTTCTCTTATCTTTGCACTTCCTATGTTTTCCAAACTTTTCTTTTGAATCCGAACCTGTTAAAAATCTACAAAACAAAATGTTATGTTGATTTGCTTATGGGGGGTTTTCCTTGGTAAAACCCCTAGTTTGGTAATTAAACCTTGATAGAAAATATAGATCTGAAATGAAAATGTGTGTGAAAGTCCTAATCTTAAGTGTGCCTAAGATTAAGAGATCTAAAATGAAATGAAACCCTACTCTAATGTGCTAGAATAAGATGCATACATAAAACATGAAAATGATGATGAATCACTTTGAGAGATCTTCAATCACCTTAATAAGCCACAAGAATGCATGTACCTTCCTTTAGGTAGAAAGTAGAATGATAATGGAAGATGGAATCACTTAGGAAACAAGTCAGTAGGCCTGGTTCAATGGCTAGTTGCATCTCCCCAACCTAGAATACATCATGATCCTCCATAGGAAACCCTCATCAATCTTTGGGAATGCTAGATCTTGAAATGAAAGTGAGATTGAAGGCTTTCAGAAACACTATAATACTGCTCCAAGACTTCAACTTTACTTGCTCTTTGCTCTTGAATAAAAAATGCTTGAATCTCTTGCTTACTTGATCACTTGTCTTGTTCTCTCTAGTTCCTTAATGTCAAAAATGAGTGTGAAACTTAGATTTTATACGAATATCATCTAATTTACCATTTATTAGATCCTAAATGCTGACAATTGTAAAATTTGAATTAAGAAAACTTTAATTTCCTACTCAAACCCTAAAAAGGCCCTGAACAGGGCTCATATTCCCAAGGTGGCGGGTGATCCCACAATAGTGGTTTATAATTTTTGGCCAAACTAGACATTGAAATAATTTTTTTAAAACTAAATCTTCACATTCAGGCACCTATAGCGGCTAAACCGTGAGGAATTTGAAGATGATGCAAACTAGAGTATCATCACATTTTGTCTATAGATTCTAAAAATATTTTTTTCAAAAATTTAGGAATCAGATTGCATTTCTTTTTCCATCTCCTACTTAAAAACTAGCTTTTTTCATAAAGCATTTTAAAAAAAAGTGATACACACCGTATAATGCATAACTTTGAAGGATAAAATTTAATTCTTTCGGACCTAGATTTGTAACTTTGATATCTACGCCTACTTGGTTAGAGGTTTTATTGAATATTTTTTCTTTAATAAGCTCGTCAAACCACCAATTCAGACATAACCACAACCAGATATAACGCGAAATTTTTTTTGTATATATCAAATTCAATTTTTTTTTGTTGATCAAGGATTTCAATATCTGCACTATATTTTCAAATTTTGATATGCTATTTTTCCACATGTGCAGAACAAAGACCTTTTGATGAAAAACCTATGTTTAATAAAACTAAAAAAACAAATATATAATAAAACCAAAACATATTAAAATTATATTCGTTGGATAGCTCATTCTAAGGACTACCTGATTCCAGTTGGGTTCATGAAGTCTCCTCCATTTTCATCCTCAACCTGAGCTTCTAATGGCAAAAATTATGGTTTTTTTGTGCCAGAGAGTAGGGAGGTGGGAAAAGGGGAGTTCGAGAGAACCAGGGTTCATTCGAACGCCCTTTCAAAAAGGGTTTTTCATTGTTTTTTTGGTGGGATGGGGTCCACCTTGCATTTAACTGGTTTGCATGAACCAAGGTTCATTCAAACCCTTTTTTTTTTTGCTTGAACCAAAGGGTTCATTCGAACCCCAAAAACCAAAATTTTTGGTATGGGGTCATTTTTTGCCACTTTTCATTCCTCACTCAAATTATAAACCACTTTTGCGGGTTTACCCTAGTGTATGGGTCCCACCCTAGATTTTTGAGATGAGAGAATGTCAGGAGGTTAGAAAATTAAATGTATTTATTGAATTTGTTAGGATTTCAGTTGAATTAAGCCTTGAGATTCATAATAAAGGGTCTTTAGGGGCCTATTAATGATGATTTAAAGGACAAGAATGCAAGGGTATTGAAATAGGTCTAAACTAAGTGTGAAATTGTACTATCTCCAAGAAGGGAGTACAATTTTTGACACTACATTTAACCCCCACTTTAGCACCCATATGACACTACGTGCATATGCAAGCTAAAGTAGTTCAAAAAGTAAAATTTATCTCATAAAAGGATACTCATATGGATTCATTCACAAACATGGGAGAATGAAGCCCCCATTGTAGCTATTTGGAAAACCACAATGTTATCTTGCAAAACCACTTTGTTAGTCATCAAAAAATCCTCTTATCTAACTTCTTCAAGAAATAAAATTCGAGGGTAGATGTATGCTCCCCCTTGATTTCACTTGCTTTATGGAGGTGGAATCAAGGTAGCAATCTAACCGCATCAAATTGCATAAGTCATATGATAGGTTATTTCCAAGTGCCATAGCATATAGTGATAGACATTTGATGAGACCAGGGGTGAAATTATGAATCCAATGCAACAAAATATGCCAAAAACGAAGTTCTCTAGCCCCCAATATGCTAATTTGAAACTAAAAAATACTTTTTACCTTAGCATGTAAATAACTTAATTTGAGTATATAAGAAAAAAAAGTTAGGTATTTTGTGATCTTTTTGTCTTTTACCTTTTTGTAGTTTGACTTCGATGGAGAGTGATTGAAAATGCCAAGCATACGACCTTACGTGCCTTTGACACTTGAGATCCCATGTGACGAGGTGGCGTGGGGCAATCTGCAATATACAATGAGTGGATTCTTCTCTACCTTTGCTTTGTTTTTATGCTTTTACCTTATGTTTTACGTATTTCTTGATAGATTTATGACCTTGGAAGAAAAAGTCGCAAAGCATCCCTTTTTTTTCGCAAAGTGTCCCACTTTTTTACAAAATGTCTCACTTTTTTGCAAAGTGTCCCAAATAAGGAATAAAGTGTTTAGGACTCCCAGAAAAGTACCCTAGAGCAACTTTAGCAAACTTTTTGGTTGTTCATGTATAGATTTGAGATTTTTAGGATGCTTATAAATGATATTTTTTCTTTTTTCACTAGATTCCTCCTCGATCACAATAGTGTCTAGGCGACAGGCTATTCTGTCGCCTACAAGAGCTCATCTCAGTGCTTTCAGAGGAGGATATAGAGACATTATAGTAAACTATTATATATTGGATGTATCTCATGCCACCCATGAGATACCATGATGCCATGCTTATGACATTAGCTGAGAGATGAGATGTGGATACTCGCACCTTTCATCTTCCCATTGGGGAGATGACCATTACTCTGGAGGACATGAATCACGTTCTTTGGATCCCTATCCAAGGCGAGACTGCACATTTTGCAAAGGATCAATCTTATCGAGAGATGAGAGCAAACATCCAGTATTATCTTGGAGGTCTAATTTGGGAGAGGATCATGGGGCCACGTATTGAGCTGAAGTGGATACTTTACACATGATCACTGCTCCTTAGGTGGATTATGATTTTTACTACAACATTAGTACTAGTCCTAGATGGTTGGGGAGCACACTTAGATGGAGGAATGGTACACATGATTAGGAAGATGGAGCAACATAGGACTATCTATGCCTGGGGTTGTAGTATGATAACACATCTCTATTATGACTTGGGATGGTTTGTTTATCAGGAGGTGGAAAATATGGCTCATTGTACACTACTATAGGTTTGGTGCCTAGAGCATATCACATGTATCAGATTGATAGGATTTCCTACTGTTAGTGCTATCGACTACCCACACTCCTTCAGCTATTTGCTTAGACGAGCATGGTAGTATGGGGATTTATTATACTAGAGAGTCAGGCTTGACTGTCTTGATCAGGAGGAGATCCTATGGAGACCTTACCAATTGATACCTTAGTGACTAGACACAACACACCAGTTGACTAGGATGTAGAGGGACTGATTTTTAATTGGGAGGCACAATTACATAGTGAGACTGTTCTACTATGATCGTGTTATAAGACAACTTGGATAGATATAGGTACCACCAGTAGCACAACCTTTCTATAGATGATTAGTGTAGAGTGCTTGTAGACCTGGAGATACAAGACAACTCACAATCGATGGCATATCTAGTGATTTAGATGATGATGATCTTGACATGCCCCCAGTCTCTGATGGTGATGACATGGGTGCTACAGATGTGTACGAGGAGTGGTGGGACATAGCATGACCAACTCCAGTATTTCCTATGGATCATCCTATAGGTTATTCAGGACCTCTTCTAGATCATAGGGATGGTGAGGAAGAGACATGCGAGGAGGTTAGGGCTATACATTTGTTTACATATGAGGTAGATGAGGATTACTATGAGGAGGACTTAGACTATGATGATGAGGAGGAGGAGGATGATGAGGATGACGAGAAGGATGAGAGCCAGTTGATGAGTGACGGTAGTGACATAGTAGGTGAGGATCCAGTTGCCCCCAAGTGGAGAGACTCAATTCCTACCTGGGTTACCAGATCACAGTCAGTAGCCGCAACACGTGCTAACACTTATGATCATGGAGAGGGTAGTGGATCTTCTATACCTCCTGCCCAACAGGATGGAGACCTAGGTGATGATACATTATTTATGCTTATGATTATGCTCATGTTCTTGATTTTTGTTTATATATATGTAATGATGCTTGCTGATTATCTTTATGATTTCCATCTCACAGGATCCTTGAGAGAGCTACAAGATCTCTACTGACGGGCTACCACAAATATTGTTCCTCCTTTTCCCATAAATGAGGTCGATACAGAGTACATGCCCCCACTAATCGTGGAGCAACATCAAAATCCGTTCAATCCTTTTGCGAGGTTGAGAGGAGCATACGAGAGCACTACTAGGTGCACCGATCAAGCCATGGGGTGAGCTATCGGCATTGCAGGCTTTCTATGATGAGCTTCAATCATCTCGAGATCCGATAGAGCTTGAGAGACTATGTGGAGAGGTTGTCAAGCTACAAGTGGAGAGAGATTGCATAGATTGAGAGCATATGGAGTCTATTGTATAGGAGGCTAGGGCTGTTGGATGAGTACAGGGCCTATAGGATGCACTGGGATCCATAGGTAGATCATGATTACATACTACCGTCTCTCAACAGAGGTGATCACCAGGTCTTGAGGGACCTAGTAGTCACAGGCCACATTAGCATTGTATATTTGAGGATATGTACTTAAAAATTTCTTGTATATATATATGATCATTTATGTTTGGTTTCTTATGTTTATGTGTTTAAGTTAGACGGTAATGTGATTTATCAAATAATGTTTGTAAAACTATTTAATAAATATCTCCATGATCTAACATGTTTTATGTGACTTGATTAAAACCATTTGAATTTTCTTTAGATGCAACATTATGAATGAATATGTTATGTTAAATTAAATGCACCTATGATCCAATTATAGAACATTAAATGCATATAAGGATCTAATCTAGCAGAACATACAAGATTAACTTGAATAGTATGAAGCCTAAAGTAACAACCTAAAACTAATTTTAATAATTACTTTAATATTCAAGACACACAAATAATTATTTATCAACAACGAAGCAATGCGAGAGAAAATAGCATACTATATACTAACTCTAACATCACTACTTTAACATTCACACTATTCAAGAAGGAAGGTTAGACATAGTACTAGCACAAATGCACAACATTAATAGGCTCCTTAAGAGGTATACCATCCATTTCTGTTAACGTGTATGCTCTAGACCCATAACCTTCATCAATTATGTAAGGTCCTAACCAAATAGGACTGAATTTTCCTTTTTTAGTCAGGGTGACATTGACACTATCTTGATTCTTGAATAACACCAAATCACCTTTATTAAATGAACAAGGGATGACATGATCATTGTAACTACATTGCATTCGTTTAGAGTAAGCTTGGAGATGCTCAAGAGCATTGATGCGCTAATCATCAAGCATTTCAAGTTGATGTAATAATTGTTCTTTATAAGTATTATCATCAATAAGTCCTTTAAGAGTGATTCTTAATGAAGTAATCTCTAACTCCAAGGGAATTATCACCTCAGTACCATAGAAAAGGTTATAAGGAGTATTTCTAGTTGATGTTAAGCTTGGAGATGCTCAAGAGCGTTGATGTGCTGTTCATCAAGCATTTCAAGCTGATGTAATCATTGTTCTTTATAAGTATTATCATCAATAAGTCCTTGAAGAGAGATTCTTAATGAAGTAATCTTTAACTCCAAGGGAATTATTACCTCAATACCATAGACAAGGTTATAAGGAGTATTTCCAATTGATGTTCTGATACTAGTATGATAAGCCCATAACACATATGTTAATTGTGTGTGCCAATCCTTATTATGTTTGCTTATTGTTTTCTTTAAGATTTTCTCAAGAGTCTTATTAGTTGATTCAACTTGACCATTAGATTGCAGGTAGTAGGGTGTTGAAAAATGATGTTGAATGTTAAACGTCTCTAAGGACTTCATGTCATTATTTTTAAAAGGTACCCCATTGTCTGAAACCAACACGAAAGGGAGTCCAAAGTGAGCAATGATGTGTTCCAATATGAAATGACATATTACATCAACAGTTGTTGAATTAAGGCGAACAACTACCCATTTCGTGAAATAATCTGTTGCGATAATTATAAATGTATGTTCAATGGAAGAGGGTGGTGATATTTTTCCAATAAGATTCAAACCCCATATTGAGAATCGCCAGATAGGAACCTAGGCACAAAGCTCAAAAGTAGGAGCATGAATCAAATTTCTATGTTCTTGGAATTTATGACATTTCTTAACATATTCAAAGCAATCTTGCTCCATATGTCTCCAATAATATCCTATGCAAATTAACTTTTGAACTAATGATCTTCCTCCAAAATGGCCTTCACAAGCACTCGCATGAGATTTCATAAGTTCTATAGAGATTTTAGATTTTTTAAGGCATCTAAGAAAAATACCATCAAAGGACCTTCTATACAACACGTCGGCAAGGTTTATATATCTACACATTTTTTTGAAGTTGTGCTCGAATATTGTTAATTTTCGGCTTGGGAAATGTACCTTCGTTCAAATAATTAAATATTGGTGTGTACCATTCACTAGAGCTTTCTGTGATGGTTGATAACACTTCCTTGATCTTATCTTTTATTTATGGTTGCATAATTGTATGGACAATGAATGTGAAGTTTGTTGAAGGATCTTGAGGAGATACAAGGGAAGCCACACTTGCCATTGCATCCATATGCCAATTATCTTTTCGTGAGATATTATCAATAATATGAATCAAAGCTATCTAAGAGAGTCATTGTGAGACCCTTATATTTTGATAATTTTTCATGCTTTGCTTGATATGATCTGTTTATTTTCTTAATAACTAATTGTGAATCACCAAATATGTTAATGCTTTGAACTCCCAGAGTTAAAGCAGTGCATATTCTAGTACTCTGCTATGTTGTTCATGCATAGGAAGTTTAAGCGGTAAGACAAGGAAATAGGCTTTCCTGTAGGCAGGATTAGTATAATCCCTATGCCGGAGCCATTTCTACACTTAGAGCCATCAAAGTACAATTTCCATGTTTCTTTGTCTTTTTGAATACTCAACACATTCTCATCAGGGAATGAGTCTATATTAGGTGACACTAGGGGAGAGGGAGCATCAACTAATTGGTCGATCAAGGCTTATCCTTTGATTTCTTTTTGAGAGACAAATTTAAGATCAAACTCAGTTAACAACATAACCCACTTAGCTAAGCATCCTAATAAATCTGTTTTAGTTAAAAGGTGTTTTGAAGGATCAAATTTTGTCATCACATGGATTTCAACATTCAGTAAATAATGTCCCAGTTTACTAGTAGTGAATACAAGATCCAAATATTATTTTTCTATCATCGTATATCGTGTCTCGTAATCAATCAAAGTTTGGCTAATGTAATAAAAAATGTTCTTTACCACTATCATCTTGTTGTGCCAACAATGCTGCGAGAGCATGGGCTGATGCTACTGTATAAAGGATAAATGGTTTGTCTTGTATAGAAGGTTGTAAAATAGGTGGATTAGCAAGATAATCTTTCAAACTCTCAAAAGCCTATTTACAATCATCATTCCAATTAAACTTAACCTCTTTCTTAAGGAGTTACGTAAAGGGTAATGTTCGATCTACTAAGGATGCTACAAAATGATAGATATCCTAAATTTTTCTTTGTAAAGTGAGCAATTGAGAAATGTTTCTAGGTGGTGGCATGTTAATTATAACATCAATATTTTTCATGTCCACCTCAATGCCTCTGTGAGATATGATAAAACCTAAAAAGTTTTCCACTATCTACACCAAAGAAACATTTTTTTGGGTCCAATGTCATGTTATATTTTTGCATTCTTTCAAAGTTTTTTCAAAGTATATTCACATTATCTTGTCTAGTTAAAGATTTGGCTAGAATATCATCGACATAATCTTCCAAAATCTTATGCATGTAATCATGAAATATCAATGTCATAGCTCTCTGATATGTTGTACTTGTGTTCTTTAATTCAAAAGGCATGACTACCCAACAAAATGTTCCCCAAGGTGTAGTAAATGTTGTTTTGTATTGATCTTGAGGGTTAATAAAAATTTGACTATATCCAAAAAATCCATCTATGAAAAACAACAAAGCATGTCATGCAATTAAATCCACTATCATGTCAATATTGGGAAGGGGAAAATCATCTTTTAAAGATGCTTTATTCAAATCACAAAATTTCATACACATCCTAATATGATTATCAGGTTTTGCAACTGCAACAATGTTCAAGATCCAAGGAGAATAATCAATAGGTCATATAAAATCAGCTTCGAGGAGTTTCTCAATTCCAACCTTAACTAATAAGGCTATCTTAGGATTCATATTTCATATCTTTTTTTTGACCTGTTTAGCATCCTTTGCAAGGACTATGTTGTGTGTCACTATCTTAGCATCAATTCCCAATATATCAAAATAAGTCCAAGAAAAAAGTTCGGGAAAGTCATGAAGTAAAGTTGCATGGTAATCTTGTTCATGTTCATCAAGGAACTTTCCTATTTTAATCACTTTATCCTTGTTAGTGATATCCATCGGTATGTTGATTGTATCTCCCAAAGGAAGTGCAATTTGTTTCAAATTTAAAGATTGTATTCTTCACTATCCTTATCATTCTCATTACTTTCCTTCTCTTTGTCCTCTTGCTTAGCACTAACCATAGCACATGTAAACCATTCCTTTTTAAGAGGAGTAAATGGCTTGTCATAAGCAAGTCAGTGCAGGATCATGGGGGTCCAAACTAGGCCTCTAAGTGGCAATGAAAATTCAGAAAAACAAAGTTAGACAACTTGACATAAAAATTTGAATAGGTTATTAACATAATTTGAAAAATATGTAAGAAGAAAAGTTGTAGAAAATTGAATGTAATTTCTAGGCTATTAATCATTTTTTGGAAAAAAGTAACTTTTTTTTTGCAAAAAAATGTAATTTTAATGCAGTGGTACTAAATTTTAAGGAAAAAGAAAAGAAGCAGGTGTATGTCTGACCACCCTAAGTACAAGAAAAAAATAATATATTTTTTTGAATCTTTCAATATATGTAGAGGACACATGCTCAGATGTGTCGATTTTTTTTTGTAATTTTTTTCCATGTAAATAATTAGTTATGATTTTTTTAGTAGAACATTTCAGAATTATTAAAATGTGTGTGTCTGACCACCATAACTTGGTCAAAAATTTATAAAATTCATTTTTTTTATCCTATAGTATGTGAAGCATAGAATGTGACACATCTTTTAGGTTTGAAAAATGTTAAGTTGTTTGAAAGTTATGGAAGTTTTTTCAGTTAGCTTATCAATCAGGACTTTAGTTGCAATGCATGTAGAAAATCAATAATAGTTATTTATTAAATTCAAAATAAGGAATATATTATATTGGTGGAAAGCTACCAATTTTCTATATAAACCCTTTTCGTTTCATGAAATTTGGATTAAAAAATAGTCGTCAGCCACAAGGGCGAACTTTAGAGAACTAAGCAAATTTTCTGAACATGGTTTTTGGGTTGACTTTCTAGGTTAGGCAATCTCGAACCAAATCCCTAGCCTACTATATTTTTTAGAAAAAATGGACATCCGTTTATAAATGGATATCCATTTAGAAACGGATCCGTTACTTGTATTATTTATAATACATAATATTTAATATTTTAATATATACTAATATACTAATATATTATATATTATATTATACATTATTATATTATATATTATATATTATATATTATTATATTATATATTATATATTATATTATATTATATTATATTATATTATATTATATATTATATTATATTATATTATATTATATTATATTATATTATATATTATATTATATTATATTATATTATATATTATATATTATATTATATTATATATTATATATTATATACTACATATATTTTGTATAGTATATTATATATATATATATATTTCATAGTATATATTATATATTTATTGATGTGTGACCAATTCAAGAGAGAGAGAGAGAGAGAGAGAGAGAGAGAGAGAGAGAGAGCTGCCGAGAGATCGAGATTCTTACCCTCTAGAATAAGAAGTGATACAACCATCAAACAAAACCATTACAACTCAATTCAACATTCATGCCATTAAAACCTTCAAGCTTAATAACATGTCATTAGATCCTTCATGTAAAAGGTATAAAATCATCATGAATAAGGATCATTATCTTTCAACCATGATACATAAACAAGAACATTATGTACACCATAGAGGTTTGATGTAACCTTCAAACAAAATCCTTACAAGTAAACAAGATACATGTTCATTAGATTGTTCATGTGAAATCTATACAATAATCATGATCAACAAATAAGATATCACTCAACTATGATGCATGAAAAAACACTATATATGCACACTATATATGAACAAAAACTAAATTAATAGATTATTTAATATTTATTACTAATTTTTTGTCTCATCATTATACTATTATCTTCATAAATTCAACACTAAAAATATCCATCCAACCAAATTATTTATAAAAATAAGATCATTGTCAGTGTGAACTCCAAAATTCAATAAAATTCAATAAGATCATTGTCTTAATAAAGTGTTGCGACTCTCTGTTGCATCTCTTCATTTCTTTGTGTTTTCATTTTCAGAATGGGACTATCTCCTCTCCTCTAGCCATTGTTGATGCTCGTCTAACTCCACATCAATGGACCTAACAACATGAACAATATTTTACATTATAGATGCAAAACACCTCAAATATGGTGGAATACATTCTTCATTCTGAATAGCATTAACTTGATCCTTAATGGATCTAACATTCACACCGATCTATTCTCACAAGCTAGCACCATTGGATGTAGGTGGTGGAGGTGGGGGGTTATAAGGTGGAGTGGGTGGAGGTGGAGGTGGAGGGCTTGGAGATAGAGGGCATGTAGGTGGATTATGGATATCGTCAATATTGAATTGATCCGTGATTTAGATATAAGTGAACCTACATTAAATTTGTAATTTCAAAATGTAAGATACATGTTTAAAAATCCCCTTAAACCATTCAATATAAATGACTTAATTGAATGCAAATGAAAAAATGTGTAAAACTCATTTATGTCTAAGGCATATGTAAATGAAAAACAAATAATTGTTAAAGTGATGTGAAATCTCATTAAAAAATACATTAAGTTTTTACCTCACTGCAATGTGGAAGTGTTAAGCTCCAAATTGATTCAACAAAGGTGGAAGTGTTAAGTTCCAAATTGCCAATACTTAGTGAATCTGGATTCATAGTCAGTAATGGTTAAACAAAACTTGTCCTAGCAACCATAGGGAAATGGGAAAATTTAATCATGGGTAATAATTGATGGGATATGCAGGAGGCTATCATACAATATGATATCCTCCTTCATAGCCCATCAATTATTATCCATTAACTTCGCCCATTTCCCTATGCTTGCTAGGACAAGTTTTGTTTGTCCAGTACTAACTGTGGATCTAGATTCACTAAGTATTGGAAATTTAGAGCACAATACTTCCAACAAGGGTCCTTTCTATTTTGAGAGCCAAGGAGAGTGAAAAGAACTAAAAAATTAAAAAACAAATTGTTTAGCAAAGAAATACTAACTTAAGAATAAGCAACAGAGCAAGAAATTAAGAAACATGAGAATAAGTGATAAAGAAGAAGGACAAATAGAAAAGAACGTAAATAAATGCAAAAAGGGGTAATGAAGGTTCAATTTTATGTTTGTTTAGGATACTAGGTTTAATTTTATGTTTGTTTTCCAGTAATGAAGGTTCAATTTTTTTGTTTTATGTTTTTCTTTATTTTCCATTATCAAGGGTTTCAATTTTTTTTGTAGATTTAGATTGAAATGAAAAAATTCAACAAAACTACAAAGAACGCAAAATAAATAAATAAATTAATCACTAACTAGAAAAAAAATGCAAAGAAAAGGATTCAAACACATCCCCAGATCATGCTAGAGGTCATTGCTCATGATGGAGGTCGTTGCTCAACTGAGATCGTCATGAAAATGAGGCAGGATTCAGGTTTTAAAATTCTCAACAAAATGGATATTTGTTTCTTTCTAGTATATTGATATGGTTTGAAGAAACTTCAAATCTAATGTAGTTGGTAATGGATATTCGTTTATAACAAATATTCGTTTGCCATGTATTCAGAATATATAATAAATGTATTATATATAAATATATCATAATATATTTAATATATATTATATATTAAATATATTATTGTGAGATCGTCATGAAAATGAGGCAGGATTCAGGTTTTAAAATTCTCAACAAAATGGATATTTGTTTCTTTCTAGTATATTGATATGGTTTGAAGAAACTTCAAATCTAATGTAGTTGGTAATGGATATTCGTTTATAACAAATATTCGTTTGCCATGTATTCAGAATATATAATAAATGTATTATATATAAATATATCATAATATATTTAATATATATTATATATTAAATATATTATTGTGTATATTCTATATAATATATATAATTTATATTCTATATATTCTATATATTAAATATATTATAAGTTATATAATATATTTAATACATAGTATCCCTTTGAAGTCTCCATCTCCCTCTCAGGTCTTTAATATATATATATTTAATCAAATGTTATATATTAAAGAGAGGGAGAGAGAGTAAGACCTGAGAGGGAGGGAGGGAGAGAGAGGGAGAGGGGGAGAGCGAGAGGGAGAGAGGAGAGAGGAGGATGCATGCAGAGAACCAGAGGGAGAGAGGAGAGGAGAGAGGAGAGAGGAGAAAGAGAGGAGACCTGGGAGAGAGGAGAGGAGAGAGGAAGGAGGAAGGAGGGAGAGAGAGAGAGAGAGAGAGAGGAGAGGAGAGAGAGAGAGAGAGAGAGAGAGAGAGAGAGAGAGAGAGAGAGAGAGAGAGCGGAGAGAGAGAGAGGAGAGGGAGAGTGGGAGAGGAGAGAGGGAGAGAGAGAAAGACCATAGAGGAGATGGAGAGGGAGAGAGGAGAGGGAGAGAGAGAGAGGATAGGAGAGGGAGAGAGAGAGAAAGAGGAGAGAGGGGAGAGAGAGAAAGACCTAAGAGGAGAGAGGAGAGGGAGAGAGGGAGAGGGAGGGAGAGAGATGAGGAGAGAGGGAGAGAGAGGGAGAGAGAAAGGGAGAGGAGAAAGAGAGAGGGAGAGAGGGAGAGAGAAAGACTTGAAAGGAGAGGAGAGAGGGAGGAGAGAGATAGAGAGAGAGGGAGAGAGGATAGAGAGAGAGAGAAAGACCTGAGAGGCATAGAGGGAGAGAGGGAGGGAGGAGAGAGGAGTGGGAGAGAGGAGAGAGGAGAATGGGAGAGGGAGAGAGAGAGGGAGAGGAGAGGAGAGGAGAGGGAGAGGGAGAGGAGGGAGAGAGGGAGAGGAGAGAGAGGGAGAGTGGGAGAGAGGGAGAGAGGGATAGAGGGAGAGAGAGAAAGAAATGAAAGGGAGAGAGGGAGAGAGAGAAAGACTTGAGTGAAAGAGAGGGAGAGAGGGAGAGTGGGAGAGGGAGAGAGAGAGTGGGATAATATATATTATATATTAATATAATATAGTAATATATAATATATATATTTTTGAGCAAAAGGCACGATATGCCTATATATATTAAATATATTATATATTAATATAATATTAATATATATTATATATTAATATAATATTAATATATTATATAAATTAATATAATATTAATATAATATATATATATATATATCATAATAAATAAATAAATAAATATATATATCATAACATATAATAATTCTTATGGGAGGTAGGGAGGGCACCACTCCATTCCTTGTTTGCTGATGTGGAGTGGCCGGGTGGCAAGCGTTGGGTCGATGGATGAGTTGGCAGGAGGGTGAGCTGGTTGCATGTTCAAAAGGAACTTTCTCGGCGGAGTTCAAATCATCATTCTTCGCCGACATTGTGTGACATGCTTTTTCCTTTCAAGGATGTTCGCCAAGTTGCAAAGGATGGTGGCCAAGCGAGTTTTCCTAGGCCTTTATTTTGTTGGGTGGCAATGTTTTATTTCCAAAGTAATTGTGTGTGATGAGTAGGTTTATACTCCTGGTTTCTGCGAAGGAGTTGGAGATGGGAGGGATGGTTACACCAATGCAGTTGAAAAGTTCCAAAAGGAAAATTGCCTTTGAAGGTCCGATCTCCTCTCTTTGGCTGCACCACATTATCTACCACCCAGATTATCTATCTTTCATAGCTATCAAATGCTTGGCTGGGAAAGCGTTTATGGAGGATGCCAAAGGGTACCGTTTAGATTCAGATATTTCTTCTCAAGTGTTGGCTGGATTGTTTGATGTTGGGGTTTCAAAAGTGGATGCAAGGGTGATAATGTGAGGCCTCTTTCACAAAGACATGTTGGTTGGCTTGGATAGAGCATTGGCCATAGCTTGACTTGGTAAAGAGATCCCGCGACTGCGGGACCTGCATCTTCTGGACGATTTGGATGCCTTGGTAAGATATTTTCCCTTTCTATTGGATGTTAACAACATGGCTCTTATTAAGCATAAATGCTTGGCCATAGCAGGAGTAGAGTTTTTGAAAAATAAATTCCGCTTGGTGCCTGTAGAAGGCTCAACCCTGAAGAGGGAATTCCAAGTTTTTTCCCAGCAAAATGTTTGGTGATAGGGGCTTGGTTAGGGTTTTTTTTTGGTGTTTAAGTTTTTTGGGTTTGGTGGTATGAATGGCAATCTTTGTAATTGGTCTCTGTAAGTGTTGGGTGGGTTAAGTTTTTTGGTGAAAATGTTGGTTGTGTCCACTTGGTCTACTAATTTTGGTAGGTGTCTAGGTCTGGTTTGTCTCTATTGAAGTCATGAAGAATGCTCAACCCTGAAGAGGGAATTCCAAGTTTTTTCCCAGCAAAATGTTTGGTGATAGGGGCTTGGTTAGGGTTTTTTTTTGGTGTTTAAGTTTTTTGGGTTCGGTGGTATGAATGGCAATCTTTGTAATTGGTCTCTGTAAGTGTTGGGTGGGTTAAGTTTTTTGGTGAAAATGTTGGTTGCGTCCACTTGGTCTACTAATTTTGGTAGGTGTCTAGGTCTGGTTTGTCTCTATTGAAGTCATGAAGAATGCCCAGTTTGGGCCTGAACGATATATTTACTTTTCTAAATATCAATACAATCATCTTTCTTACTGATAAAAAAATATAATAATTCTTAAAACTAAAGTAAATGGATATCCATTTATAACATATATCTGATTAGTAAGTTATATAAAAAATAAAAATGAGACCATTTTGAGTATTTCAATGGTCCATACATTCTTTTTGTTGTGAAATTCTTGTGCTTTCTGTCCATATCAGACACAATTCCGCTTTTAGAAGATTCTTTTACACTTTATTTACAATTATAATCATTTTTGTGTGTTGTTTTGTTTATGCAATGGGGAGCAATAGTTGACGTAAGAGAAAAGGTAAAAGGAAACTAGCAACAGATCAAATTGAAGCATATAGTGTAATTCCCTTGCCAAGGAACCCTACAGGACAACACAAACTATGACATATTAATGGAACATTTTTTTTTTTAAAACAAACTATAGAATGCATAACATAACATAACATAATAAACTAATCCTAGGTCCTCTAAGGTTCCTCAACTATGCTACTCACAACTAACAATCAAAATTACTAGAAAAATTTCATCAAAATAAAAGATAACATGATTTATCCAACAAGCAAGGTTCATTTTAAAACACCACATTAAATGATTCCACATTACTTACTTCCATACCATGTCAATTGATAATCAACATTAAAGATCCTTTCTAGCAACTACATATGCAAGATGCATTACATTAAAGTATTCGTTACAAGAATTCATCAATAACTGTTACATTGTTGCAATAGTTACAACAATGATTCCCATAGTACATGTGGGAAGATTACACCTGATTACAGTATATGATACAACAAATATACAATCCAATACAAATACAAATTGGAATAGGATCTGGAGTCCACATCACAATGAACAATCTCTACGCACACAAACATGCAACAAGAATACCCAATGGAGGAAAAAGCACCAACCTCCCGACCATGTGGAACCCTAAGGTCCACTCCCCGTGATAGGAGATAACATAAGGTCCCACATCCAACAGACAGTCAGGAAAACAACAAACTAACACAATCAAGGGTTATACATGGACTCCAACACAATAGTGCTAACAACACCAACATCACTCACAACACTTCACTTCTAGAGGCACTCACACAACAAAAAGTGGGAAGTACAACTAGGGAATGCTAGACTGCAATAGGAAGGAGTGTCATGACATAGCTCAATATGGGTTATCCTGGCAGATCTTCCTAGGCCCTGACCCCCATCTTGGGTTATCCTGGTAGCCTCTCCCAATTCCTGGCCCCCATACAAACTCATGCACAATCAACAAATCTTTATGAGGACAAGGCAATTGATCTTTCCATTCCAAGCCTTCCCATCTCATCTCAATCCTAAATGAGCACTTAAGCTATGAGTGAGGCATACATTATCTTGATTAATGTGAATTCTACCCATTCCCCCTAATTCATTATTAAGGTTATCATTGGGTTAAGAAACCCTCCAATGGGTTATCCTAGACACCGCTTTGGCTTCTGGCCCCCATTGAGATACACTCCCCTTACTTGCAACTAGTAAACCATACACATCAAGTAAGACATTAACCATCTTGCACACTTATCACAATCCTATGAATCCATCCGTAGAGCAAGGCATTGAATATCTTGCACACTTATCATAATCACATGAATACTGGTCAGGACAACATGAACCCATGTCCCAACCCATAGTCACAATTTAATCATCACGAACAAGTAGTACAACACTTAGGGTTTGCATTTCTCACAATACTCATATGCATACCTTCCAATAGAACATCATTACAAAATCATATGAATCCATACATAGATAGGAGGGTACCACCCTTAGAGTATGAGTTCACACAATGCACATGACCAACAACATAGTAGAATCACTTCATGGTCAAACAATCATAAAGACCATTCATACATATATACCCCCCTAGGCCTTTGGAAACCAACATTCCAAACACACTTCCCAATGCATAAAACCTTAAACAAACTTGCACAAATGACACCCACTATTAGTAATTACAAAACCACCCAGTTCCAATAATCAAAACACATTGTACAATCCAAATGATCAATCATAGCATTATAACCATAAAAATACTCCTTTAAATAAAGCATTATTAACTTCAAACCGTTATATTTAAAACACAACTATAACATTAATCAAGCTACCGAATTCTAACATTAATTCCTAATATTAAAATAACAATCAATATAATAGAATAGAAAAATATGAGATGCTTCTAATTACTTATAATCTATCATACAATAGATGTAACATTCAAGATTTACACATTGTAATGTAGTTGAATCTATCCTTAATGAACTCCTATTTATAATCTAGCCATTTATTTTACTGAAGACCACAAATAGTGACTTGAAATGTTGAATTTACATCATTCCAAAACAATAGCCCAGATAATAAGATGATCTGAACTAATATCTTGATATCATTGACAAAAATAATAGCTGAGATCATACAAACCAAAATAACAAACTAAAACCTCACTATTAAGAGCTAAGAAGAAAAAGAAATTGGTTGGTGATGATTTACTTACATTTACTTCAAAATATGATAATGGTAGGAAGTAGTATAAAAAATCTTATAGATGTGACTGCAACAATAGGATGAGAGAAAAATAATCTTGGATTACTCAACAATAAATTTCAATAAATATGTTTTATACGAGCGAAGGGAATAAAAATCACAATAATATTATATAATGAGCAATCAAATGTTACCGTGTAAAGAAAATAAGTTTAACAATAATAATAATAATAACCTGACAATTCCCACTGGGACAAACTACTTTCATTCTAATGTATATACATTCACTCCACCTTATAAGAGGGTCATAAAATATAAACAAAACACCAAATTAGGTCTATGAATGAATATATACAAATATAGGAGATTTAAATAGAGACTATCATATTACACATGTTCCCATAAATGAATTGCAGTTACATAGTCACACCCAGACATAACAACGTGCCGTAAGGTAAGGGTTATACTGAACTCAAACAAATAGTGATTTAGTTTGATACTAGACAGATCCGTTACAACCAAAATGATGGCAACTCTAGCACAGACCGATGAACATTATGATTTAATTTTGAAGTAAGCCAAAAACACAAGGGAGATTTAAAATGTCTATCACCTCGAGACAAATGAGTAATATTTGAATACTTGTTTATCAACAAGGTAATGTTATTCAAGCAACTCGACAAGAAGACAAAAAAGGTAACTATTGAAAAGTAAAGCATATAACCAAAATCTAGTGTTGCATTCATTTTTTTACAAGTCAAAACATCTATCTAAAATAGAAAATTCCATTATTTCCAATCATCGATAAATATCCAGAATTTAAGAGTTAAGTGGGAGAGATTGATAAAAAACTCAGATGATGAAGGGGATAACTATATGGTTGAGACATAGAAGCAAAAGTTAACATCGAATGCGATAAAAAGGTTATGAGAATTAGGGGAAAGGAATCAGTACCTGAGCATGTTTCAATAGTTGTGATAGTAGTTGTTTATATAATGCTCAATATTTTTATCAATATTGGACCAATAGTTGTGACTTTAAAGTTGTTAGTGTTGATGACGACTACCTATAACTAAACAAAATGTATTCATTTGATCTAAAAAGCAACCAATCATGTGATTCCACATCAGCACTCAATAAAACATGCTGTGAATGCACAAGTATTGGTCTCACTTTTTTTTTGGGTCTTTTTGGACACCTTGACAAAAAGCATGCTGATGTGGCATCATATTTGATGATGTGGCCCTGAAACCTTAGTTATAAGCAGGGGACTTTCCAAGTAAGCAGCTGTAAAAAATTGGGAGTGCTTTGAAATTTTCATGTAGGATAATTAGAAGCACGAAGTTAGGGTGCACAACTATTGAGTCCTCTCCCCTAATCGAACCTTTCAATGAATGCACACAGCCATAAAATAAATCTAAATAACTGATAGATTTTTGAAGGATTGCTATTGTATTATAGTGCATCGATTTCCCACAAGAGATATTCATGATAAACTTATTAATGCTTTCTTCCTAATCCCTTAGTAACGAAGGCATTAATTAAATCACACCAAATCATGTGGAATTTGTATTACCCTTCTTTGCATAGATTTTATTGGGCTAGAGGTATTTAGTAACTACCACACAGATTGCATTCCCATGAGATTGGTTTCCTATAAAAGAGTTTTCGAGAATACAAGTTTCCCTGCACCGCTAAACAATGAGACCAAGTATACCAAAGTGTTAGTTATCAACTCCTTTCCTACTGGAAATCATTTCTTTTCTTTATCGATGCCACGGAGTAACCGATTGCTCGTAACTATCTGCTAAAGGACTGAATGGATGAAGGCAACGATAGAAACTTCCTCAACCTATCTGAAAACCTATTCCCGTGTATCGTTCCATGCCGGATAAAAATATCGATAAGGATGTAGGGTGAGAGGCTGAGGTGGGCTAAAGGATTAGTTGATAAGGCTTAAGAAACTTACAAAGAGGAGTAATCGGCTGGGGGGAAAAGTAATTCGACACCCTCATGAGACGCTAGATTGCAGAATATGCACAAAATAGATTTTGCAAGGAAGCACTCGAAATCTTAGAATTTATGGTGCATGTAGTCATGCAGCTTTCGAGGACGACGGCTGTGCATACCTCACACATCAGTAGCCCTTATTGCATTACATACATTGTTGATCATTAGGCACACACGGTTGACCATCATGCCCGTGTCAAAACGGGGTCTAAATCAACAATAGAAGAGGGTTTGATGAAAGTTCTACAGAACTATCAAAGGAAGGAAATTGGCAGGCGTAAATTTAAATTTCAAAGCTTAAGAGCTGTGAGAGTCTGAACAGACATGCATGCAAAAGGCGGAATCATAGACAAATCACATGAATTTTTCGGCCTTGTGCCTCAAAGAAATGCAGTCTCCAAGAATGCCATCGTCGAAGGATAAACATAAGGTGAATTTAAAGAGATTGTAGATGTGGTATCTAAATCCCCACAAGGAGTCCCAAAGGTTGGAAACTACACGCAACAAAACTAGAATTCTAAACTATGATGAAAGAGCTAACAACCGAAGACTCCTTACATGCACACTTTTATTCAATATCACCATGAAATGTTAACCACTTAATTATTCAAAAGATCGATACCTTTTAAATCGATGGTGGCCATGCATGTGAACCTATAGATTGATTTTTCTCTCAAGTGCAGGAAAAATCTACTTACCTGCTGGAGATGATTTTATTCTTCATTCTGTTGGGTACAGATTTTCCAATGCCTGGAAGCCCCGTACAATTTTACCCTCCTCTGGAAAGAAGAGACAACCATAATTCATAGTCGAACCAACCAGAAAAGTTCCCCACTTTAGGTTTCTGATCATGCTCCCTTTTTCCCATCATTTTCCAAAAACAAAACTGAACCAAATCTCTAAAACCCCAAATTTCAACCCCCAATCTCCAAGAAAAAATCAACCATAGAATGGAATTTTTCGGACTACTCTCTCCGAAATCCACCATAGAATCATATTTTCATGGGCAATTCTCTTCAAAATAAAAACGTTTCCGGATCCCAAAATGTATGGGAAAACCAACCAACTCTCCCCCAAATTACAGTTAATTACTCCTTTTAATAATCATTACCCTTTAAAATCTTATATTAAATAATATTTTTATTTCTCAACTTTCTAAATTTCTTTTAGGAATAAAATTAGTTTTCTAATTAAACACTTGAAAGAGATGTACTATTTTCTTTCCTTTTTGTTTTGATTTATTAAGAGATCTAACCTAAAACCAATTTTTAATTAGAAACTAAATTTCTTAACTGAAAACTTCACTTAATCAATTGAAGTTTCCTTTAATATCTCTTTTTCTTTTGTTTCAAATTAGCATCTTTCTATTGATTATTTTATAGATATAATAAAGAAATTTCTAAAAATACTCAACTAGATTAAATCGCTACTTTTCTTAGCTTTTTATTTTATTTTAATATTACAAATTTATTTTATTTTAAATTATGATTATTTATAAATATATTTATATTTATTTATCAAGGTACCTTTTAATTTAATAATTTATTTTAATACATCAAATAACCAGAAACATTTATTCAACAATTTTAAATTAAATAAACCAAATGCCAATCAATTACCTGAACCCTATTCAGAGTCGAAAAACAAGACTTCAAGCAATACTGATTGACCATACCGACAAAATGACAAAACTAACAATGTATCAGATTGGATACTCATCCTCTTCGAGGATGATAGCTAGGGTAGGGGACCAAGTGCTATCTCCACTCAACTAATCCATTGGATTTCAAGGCACACTTAGACCTGTCGATTCAGGCGGAGTTGATGCCTAATACCCACAACCTGTAGCACACAAAACGGTCATGCATATACATATACTTATACATATAATCAAGCACACCGTGAAAGGGAATCACAACATTGCAGGATACTCACAAGTGAGTGATACAACACTGTACCCTTCACCCAACACAATAGTAAGAACCTCACCAATTCAAATAACAATCAGTTACATAGCAATCAAAATAAGATCAGTCATATGATAATCACATTATAGTCAAGATAAGATAATCACATAGTGCTCATGATGGGGTTAGTCCTATCCCAACCTTCACACATAGTCCATAAATTCGTAATATTCAACATCAACCGCTTAACATCATTAGCACATACCTTTAAATGTCCCTATTAATTTACCTTCATCTCCAAGTTCTAAAGCCAAACTACCTGCACATCCATGGTGAGAATGGAGGGGCACTACATATAGAACAAAAGATAGAGAAAGTCATAGGAAAAGAAGACAAGGTATGACAAATATTCAAATTGAAGCTTCTTCTGCATCGTTAAATGTTAATTTAAGTGAAGATGAAATAGAATTTGAAAATATTGAACATCATATTAAAATTGAAAATGAAAACATTGAAACTGAAAATGTGAACAACATTGAAAATGAAAATGTTGTTGAAAATGAAATTGTTGTTGAAAATGAAAATGTTGTTGAAAATGAAAATTATGTTGAAAATGAAATTGTTATTGAAAATAAAAATGTTGTTGAAAATGAATTTGTTATTGAAAATGTTGAAAATATTGAAAATAGTGAGAATGAAAATGTTAATAACATTGAACTTGAAAATTATCATGGTCTTAAGTTGGCACAAATCAAAGGCTATAGGAAAGTTTGGTTGGAGGGTGATTCTTTGAATATCATTAATAATTTGAAAAATTGTGTTCCCTCTTCTTGAAATATTGAGTCTTTGATAAGGGATGCCATTGATATTTTGATGATTATTACATCTCTCACATTTTGAGAGAGGGTAATGGGGTAGCAGACATCTTTGCTAATATTGGAGTTAGAGAGGTTAGGGAATGGGGTTTTGAATGATTGTCTCCCTATAGAGGCAATAGCAACTATTAACTATGATGGCCAATTTTAATTTGTTTAAGTTCTCATTATGGTTGGTGGCATGCATGTCTTTCTTCACGTGATTGATTATTATGAGAAAGGATGGTAAGCCAGATTTGAATCAAGCGAATGGTACGGGGGCTGGGAGCCATAAGGAACAAAACTCTATGTTCTTAATTCTCCTTTGCCTCATTTCAGTTCTCACACAGATTCTGGGAACTCCCAGCATTGTCTTCCATAGTTTTCCTTTCACTGAGTTTAGAGTTCTCAAGTTGTTACTTTCTGCTAACTTTGTTGATATGGGTGGAGATAGAAATCAAGCAAAACCCTTCTCGTGCGAAGCTGTCAAGAAGAAGAAGGAAGTTTGGCAAGTGTTGGAGAAAGGAGGGTTAACTCCTTACCTGGAGAAATTACATGGAAATAATCCTCAGGTTACAACACTATTTGCTAAAGGATGGAATGATAGGGTGATGAAGCTATATAGAACAAAGTTTGATGTCAATGAAGAATTTATAGCTAAGATTACTGGACTGGCCATGGATGGTATAACAGTTTTTAGAGATAAAAAGGAGTCGCAGACTGCTATGCAAATCTTCTTCAAGGGAGATGAAGCTAAGAAGTTGAGGACTGCAAGAAGTGGAGGCTACCAGAGAAGCTCTCTTAAGGCGTTGTGGGGAGATGTTGCAAAAGAGCTATTGTGTTTTATTACCTTGGAAGGACGCTTCTTAGCGGTAAATGCATACCACTTCATCTTTCTTAATCACTTATGACATAAGAAAATGATTTCCTTTGCATATTACCTCCTGATGTCTCTAGATTCAGGTCTAAGGATCATAAGAAAAACCCTAAAAATCCTATTTTGCATGTGGGGTTAATTCTTCTTATTTCTGATTATGTGAAGTCCTTTGAGGTGGCTAAGCCATTTGCTAACCCAAAGGGTAAACAACCTAAGCATGCAGAGGAGTATGCGACTGCTTTTGAAGAGGAACCGACTAGCAAAAAAGTGAAGAAAAGGAGAATTATTTTGGAAAATGAGTTGGACTCAGAGGAGGATATGGACATTGTGCCAGATTCACTTGCTTCTTTGGAGGTGGGTCCTCAATCCCTTATTGTGGGAAAGATGAAAAAATGGGAACTGTGTGCTAGTGAGGGCTATGTGACTTGTAGTGATGAGGTGGCTATTGATTTGCCAAGTAGGGGTGTGAAGGAGAAGAATGATTTGTATGGCAAGGATTCTTCACTGCCCCCTCTTACCAAGTAGAAGAAGGAGCTAGAGGAGGGAAGTAGGAAGAAATGGGTTATGAGAATGATTCAATTATTGGAGAGGGAATTTCCTCTCACTATAGCGGGTGGTTTCAATGCTGATGACTCTTTGAGTGTTAATCTGGACTTGTAGCAGAAAGTTAAGACTAGGGTTGCTAGTGTTATTATGGATACCCAAGATGTGGAATCAGAGAGGCTGAAGAAGAGAAAGGTTGTGGTAGAGGATATTGTGAGCTCCATCCATAGAATCAAGACTCCGGTTGCTGTTGGGAAAGGTAAATAAATCTCTGTTGGTTAGGATAGGGTTAGCTCCTTTGAGGAGGAAGATGCTTTGGGGAAGGGGGTTTTTAATATTGATAAGAGAAAAAATGTTTGATGTGCTGGGAACTGCTCATGAGGGTTCCATTGTTCTATTGAAACTGTTTAAATGGTTTTTTCATGAACTCAATAAAACTAATGTCAAAGTTATGGGTGTAGTGAGTAAGGCTGAGGAGTCCTCTGTCCAAAATCAGATAGATGAATTGTTTGATTCCTTAAACACTATAGCGGAGGAAATTTTAAGATGAAACATAATCTAGAAGGTAGAATCCTCACCCTTGAGGATCAAATGGATAAAATTTGGGCTACTATGATGAGGGGTGGGATAGTATCTAAATCTATTGGTAAATTTGATTATGCTATTGTGATTCCTCCTATGGTTAGTGCCAAGAAGTGTAAATATAGTGCTCATGCTGAGGAAACCAATGTTGTTGGTAAGCTGACGGGGGAGGATGGTGCTGTTGAGAAGGGTGGGGAGAAGAGTATTGTTTTGATTATTAAGGTGAATATAGATGGTCTTAGTGCTAGGACTAGAAACAAGACTAAAGCTTAGGTTGGGGCTTCTAGTAAAGAAATGCCTGATGTTTTGGATGAAGCTCATAAGGCTGCAACAAGCAACGTGGAGACAACATATATTCTAAAAAACATGCAGTGCTACTGGTTGGGGTCCTCCTTTTTAGTTGACTTTTTGTTGATGGGTCATTGTTTTTGGGATGATTTATGCTTAGTGTTGTTTCCTTAAGTTTCACTTGCTTTCTGTTGTAAAGGGTTTCATGCCCCTTCAAAACCCATATTTTACCTCTAATAAAAAACATTGAACTTGAAAATGAACCTTATGTAACACCTAATTACACAAGAACCCTTAAATGGTTGCTTGAAATAGATGAGAACATAATAGATAATCTTTAAGGAAAATGGTCACATGGTTCATTTGTGGTCTACTAATATGTTCAATGAATATTTTTCTAATAAGACATTAAAATCAAACAATGTCAAATTTTTGTGCAATTACTTAAGTCTTACAAAATGAGACCATTATTAAAGAAATTGAAGATTTGTCTCACCAAAAAAATCAGAAAAAAATAGTATTATTGTAAAAACTATTTTTAATGCTCTAACCTCTATTGGAAAGACTAGTAAGGAAAAAGATAAAAGGTCTGCTTATAGAGTGATCACAACCTCACTATTAAGCCATCATTTGAGAAAGATTCGTTTAATGAGAAAAACTTATATTGATTTAAATTTAAATCATAAAATATTGAATGGAGCACTCTTAAGAAGATGAAGACTCGATAGTCCTCTTCAAAATGATACATGAGCTTTTAATGGGAGGCTTCCACATGTTGATGAGAAGCTAATTGATAATGGTAAAGATGCAAATTGAACAATTTTGGAACTCTCACTCTAGAGTATCACCTGTAGACACATAAAAATGGCCTAGACCTGCAAACCACATTTTTCTATGTCTTATCATATTTCGTTTATAATCCAAATTCAACTATTAATTAAATAATTCTTAATTATTTAATTAATTCACATCTTTTATTCCCCTTGACTATTTAAATAAATAAATTATATTTATTTATTTAAATATGTCGCTAATTGTCTAATGTCTTTCTATAATTAAATAAATTCTTAAATTTATTTAATTATCGTGGTCTATTATTTTCCTCCTGATTATTTAAATAAATAAACTTTATTTATTTATTTAAATACGTCTTTAATTCTTTATGTCCTCTTATAATTAAATAAATTCCTATAATTTATTTAATTATTATCC
>VDFB02166816.1:0-14979 GCA_007258455.2 Sequoia sempervirens | reverse complement strand
TGAATATATATTCTCACATCTTCAATGTCCATGAACTTTTGAAAATGCATCTTTTGGATCCATCTCCATGGATTTGAAGGGATGTTTCTAAAACTTAGGTCTTGTACATTCCAATAAATTAATCACTTGAGGGGTAAACGTTATGAACCACTTCTGAAATAAGGGATTAAGAAAGAATGATAAATACCTTGAGTTCCTCTACCAGTAGGATTTCACACAACCATCTAAAAACTTCACTTTACCTCTACTCTACTCTTCATTCTTCATGAAATGCTTAATTTAAAATGACTTAGTCATATGAAAAATTACATATGTAACCCTTTTCTAAAGACCTAAAGTGCATTGATTGCAATGAATAATGTTAGGTCGAAAAGTTGGAAAACCCTAATCGTGTTGACACAATCACCTTCCATCACTCCACAAATCTTTGAATTAAGAGATTTTTCATTGGTGTCTTCTCCAATAATTCAAGCATCTTGAACCACATCTGTACCTATGTGTTGAAGGCATCAACACTAAATCTTTGGAAAGGGCTTGAGGATTTTCTACTAAAAACTCCCCCTAAGCCAAAGCTCTTTAATTTGTTTTCGAAGGAAACATCTACACTAGAGACTCATCCTTCACTTTAGTTTCTTCTTTTGTTTTTCCAAAATTTACCCATTTCCTTTTTTACTTCTACCAAACCCACATTCTTTACAAAACCATTCTTCTTTAGTGAAATAGATAGTTTCACAATCTTTCTTCTTCAAAACTTCATTGTGTCCTAGTCTGTTGCATTTGTGACATATAACACCTTTTTGAACAATATTTCTTCCACCCACTCTAGATTTGCATTCATTAGCCTTATACCCAAATCTATTGTATGCATAATAGTAGTCATTGAAAGATTGAAGCATCATGCCATTATTGTAACTATTATTCATCTATTTTTTGCATTCACTAGCTCTATGACCAAACCTATTACATATATAGAACTGAACATTCAGATTCATTCTGCTTCTACATTCTACAACTTTATGTCCAAACTTATTGCATAAATAAAAATAACCATTATAATATGGGTACCTTTGTGCATTTGGTTGTCTAATAGGTGGTCTCTTGATATTGTTCTTCTAGTTTCAAACCTTCTTGTCATTGTTCTTCTCATTATTGTTCTTTTCAACATTATTGGGAGTCTGATCAAATTTTGAACTTTAACCTTTCTCAAACCCTAATCCTTCTTTTTCCTTATAGGCCTTATGATTTGTAATCATCTCATCAAGCATTATAAAGCTCTTCTTGATTTTGTATTTGTTACCCATTTTTCACCTACTGGTTCAAAAGGGTAGAGTTTTTTTTAAACTGGAGAAGAAAAGGTACATTTTATTATCCTTCTTCATCACATTCAAATGTATAAATGAAAAATCTGAAAAAATATTGCAACTACAGACCATTACATTCATACACATGCATGTAATAGAGAAAGATTCATATATTTTTTTAAATGTAATCTTTATTGAATATGATAAGGTACATGAGTCTCACATAGCAAGCCGTGAGACTGACTTTTCTTTGATGCAAATAAAGATAAATCAATACATGAATAGATGAAGGAAATAAATAAGCATGTAGAAGGGATGACCAGTCATTGCCTGAATGACTGGTTGAGGTTTGCCTCACTCTGATGTTGTCCTCGTTGCTTGTCCTTCTTAGTTTCCATGCGCTTATGTCCTTGCAACGGTCAAGCAATGTGTTAGAGTTGCACTCTAAGCAATGAAAGGTCATAATTATACACGATCATTTATGTTCTCCACCTATCCATGCATCAATTTGTCACCATGTGCATCAAAAGATCAATGAATGTCGCAGGTGTCTAGGGAAACCATTTGGTCAACGTACACACAAAAGACAATCATCTTTTCTAACTTGTTTGTTTCATGTGCAGTTACAGGTGCAATTATTTTCAAATTAAATGAGTGGAGATAAATGTGGCTCCCATGAGGGTTGAGCCCAGCTCATTATTTATGCTCGACTCATGAAGTACACTTTAGTACATTCAATGTAAATTGCAATTATAATATGTCACTGGCAGATATTTTTTTATTGAAGTAGTGAAAGAGCATAAAATAACATGATCATTTAGTTGGAAGCATAATACCATGAAAATTTATGAATGATGCAGAGTTACAAATAAAAGAAAGAAATAATCATGAATTAAGATGTGCATTATTGAGTATTAAATGGCAGAACACAAGGATTATTCAACAACATGCATAAGAGGAGAAATCACTGCCATAGTTATTCAAAGGGTCCAGGTGTGGACAAATTTTATGCTCTTTTAAACAAATAATCTTATGCTCTGTGAAAATGAAGGATTTATAGTAAGCTTACAAAAGATAGAACATGGAAGTAAAATGGATCTGAACCTGCCCTATCAATTCAAGAAGCAAGAAGTGTCACAGGAAATGAGGACATTTATGAACAAAAGACCAAGGCAACATTAATAATGGATTGTCATCTTTAAAGGGATGACATGACAGTCATTAATTAAGAAGGTAGGAGTTTTGTGGACAATGTATAGTCAAGTGATCAAAGGAGCTTCAAAGACAATGACATCCTCACATATCATAGTGACCTAACCATAAGTCATAGGTTTCTTCTTAAGGAGGATGAGATCACAGTGGAATCACCTCAAGGAACAAAGGGTGGTAGCTTTGATCTATAAAAGGATGTGTATCAATACCACAAGGATGCACAAGGAGATTATACTGTAAGTATTGATAATTCTGATTATGGAGACTTTCAGTTGAGGGCTGCAATAACTGCTAGTCTAGAAGATGACTTTTCACAAGGTGAACATAGTGTTAAGGGTTATTATACAATTTCATTCAACATACATTCTTGCAACAAATCAAGCTATTTTTATTATTACAAGTACATATTAGGAAATTGCAAGAAATAAAGGTAGTTTTGGGCGGTGTATGAAAATTTCTCTTAAACCTCAAGAGTTATTGATAAAAGGATAGAGCTGTGACAATAATGAAGGGCAGAATTAGTTGACAGTCATAGGCTAGAGAACAATTTATGCATAGTCATAGGACTGTTAAAAGATATAAGAGCGAATTGGGATCTATACTGTTAAAGATCAATACATATGAAAGTTTGCACTGGGAGGATACTCTGAATGTATTATCTAATGTGTATTTATTCAAAGGATAAAGGGACAATCTTATTCCTTGATATCAGGACAGTCCATGGTGAACTAGTTGAGGATTGTTCAGGGATTCCTTTAGTAATAAACAAGGAAAAAACTCAGTATTATTCAAGGTGAGGCCCGTAGCTGTGCATAATAGAGATATAATAGTGAACGGTGTATAATACTACAGTAAACTAGGAATAAATGGGTACTAGCATAAATGCAAGAGAGATGTGTATTTCTGCAATAGCTCCATCTCATGAGTAATAACAACAATTTAAACCCAGATCTGCAAACAAGGAAGTTTCAGCCAAAAGAAATCAAATTTAGAATGAGTCTCAGCTTAGTGGTTTCCTCTTGTATATGGTTTCCTCCTGTATATGGAAATCATAAAGACAGTAAACCCTGGTTGACTATGAAAAGCACATAACAAGTAATTCATAATGGTGGGAGCTTGAGCTCGTGGATTGTTCAAAGACATCTATAACAAAAGGTAGAGAAAAAAGGCTATAATAAAAGTTCACAGTCTGCATACAGTAAGAATGAAGTTCATGAAAAGTAGAGGAAAAATGCATCGAACCTTGTATCTGCTGAACAGGTATCTCCAGTGGCCAAAGTGAAAGAAGTTTTATGTTATTTTGAGACACATCATAGCAAGAGTTTCTCACACTTTACATAGCGGCTGGATTTAGAATAAAGAGATACTCAAGATGGAGTTTTATGGAGATAGCTCTTTTTGAGCTTTTACTGCAGAATAAAAGAAAAATGCACGGAGTTTCTACATGAAAAAAATTTTGAAGACAAGATTAGACTTACCTGTTTTATATCTTCAAAATCTACAAAGAAAATGGAAAAAATGGCAAAAATTTCAAGCTTTAAGCTTAGCTAGGGTTTCTTAATGGCGGCCGACTTAGCTTCGTTCAAATGCTTCCAGAAAACAAAAGTGAAAATGCCTATGCTTGTTTCGCACTTTTGCCTTTTAGGGTTTTACCCTAATAGATAATGCATATTGATGCTTCATTGCATTTTTTATTTTTGTTTTAAAAGGAATTATTAATATGCCTTAAGTCTTATGACTTATTTGCCATTTCAACCTTGTAAACAATAAATACACTATATCATTCTATTCTTGCATTAGTGTATGAATGTAAAGCTCATGATTTTGATGATGACTTTATAAATCATTTAAATCATGTGTCTATTTTTATGCAAGGATAAGATGCGTACCCCTTCTTGCTTTACGGGAGTTGTTAAAATCTAATGCTTTTTGAAAGAATATTGGGAGATGGTTTGCAGTTTACAAACATTACGAGGGTATCTAGGGATGTTAGAGAAGATTCAGGGGTCGAATTTGACTTCTCTCAAGCAGTTTGGATGTTTTTATTTTCAGTTGGAGTGCTTTCAGAGTTGGTTTTGTTGAGTCATAGGGTGGTTAATGACTTGGGGAGACTTTTCTATGTATCTAACTTTCTTTTGGAAAGTGGAGTGTCCTATTTTGGGGGCTATCTTTCTGGATCCGACCCTAGGTGGTTATGAGTTGTACTTATGAGTTTTGAAGCTCATTTTTGAGTCAGTTCTTCTACATTTAGTGATAGAGACTTTTGGAGATTTTCAGTGCCAGAGTTTTTGTTCTTTTGGCAGTTGTAACTCATGGTATTTTGAGGACTTCCTCACAGTTATTTTCTGATAATTCAGGAGCTTTTGGGACCTACTTTGGAGTTCACTCTCGTATGCTTTTATCCTATTTTCAGTTTGATGTTTTATGCTGAGATTTACTTTAATCCTACATGTTATGTCTTGAAATTGTGTCTAAAGTGAGGATCTTACAGCTGAATAGATTATAGATTGTGAAATTTTATATAGTTTAGGCTTGATTAGTTGCGAGGATTTTATATTTTCCTGCTAAGTTAAATTCCAGAACTAATTTAATACCTATCTATAAGACATTTTATGCAGAGGCTCATATACCAAAGTTGTGTCCTATGCACTTAGTATTGTCATATTTTCATTGTTGTGTGTTGTTTAAACAAGATATCATCATATTTTTGGTGTATCACCTTGAAAGGTTTTTAAGTTTTCAGTTGTTTATTGTTTAGCTTTCTTCCTATCCCTTTTCCCTTTCAAGTTTAAGTGCATTTAAATGTTTATTTGAATAGGAGCTAGCCTAGAACCCGAAGGTTTCACTTCATTCTAAATAGTCCCACATAGAAGTGAATCCAATGTTTCTCCAAGATTGCTGAAACTTGTGTAGTTCAGTTTAGGGTGAAATTTTTTTAGAGCAAACAGTATTCTTAAATTTTCTTTCTATAGATCTGATCTCAGAGTCATAGCCTCTTGTTCAAGCTTTGTGAATTCACTAGATTTTTCTTTGATTTTAGCATTCAAGCAATCTTCAACTTGTACTTTTAGATTGGTGATAGTCTCATTAGATTTCTTAAGCTTCTCATTTGTTTCCTTGATTCTATCTGTAGCCTTCTTGATTTTCTCTCTCAACTTCTTAATGCACTCATTTGCATCACGAAGATCCTTTTTCATATCTTTGTTCTCAGCTTTCACTTTATCCAAATCATCAAGGGCAGATTTGAGTTCTCCTTCCATGTCAACTATGCAACCTTCTTAAGTAAATCCTTTAGGGATGATTTCTTTTGGAGTAGGAGATTTCCTTGTAGCCATGTATTGAACTCTAAGACCCACCTCAACAATCAAGCCAAATAAAGGAACCAAGCTCTGATACCAATTGTTGAACACCCATAATACTAAGAGGGGGGTGGTGAATCAATATTCTTAATAACTCAAACATTCATCCAATGCATCACAATAGACTTGCAGTAAAGGAAAGAAACATAGAAATCATGCATCACATCAAAGAACACAACACTAGATTTATGTGGAAAACCCAAAAAGGGAAAAATCACGGTGAGGATTACCTCACAGTATAGATTTTGTAATTAGTTACAAATTTTGATACAATTGGTGGACTCACTGTCTAAGACTCATTATCCAAAAGAAGAAAGGCTCATTTCCAAAGGGCTCACTACCCAAAATACCAAAGAGATAGAAGAAAGGGTGGCTCACTACCAATTTTGAACTACTAATATTGCATTTGACTTATATAAATATAAATTTCCATTGTATTGGCCCATAGTTGTCATTGCACTAAAAGATCCACCTATTAATGCTTGATACAACTGCCAGAGTTAATGGATCCATGGGAGGTAGCTAGTCCGTGTCACGAATACCAATGGGAGCACTGACCATCTGCCAACAAACTCCCCCTCAACATTACCCAAGGGGATTCAAACCCGGAACCTTTGGCTCTGATACCAATTGTTGGCCCACAATTGTCATTGCACTAAAAGATCGACTTGTTAATGCCCGATACAACTGCTAGAGTTAACGGATCCACGAGAGGTGGTTAGTCCATGTCATGAATCCCGAGGGGAGCGTTGACCATCTACCATCACATTGAAGCTTGAAACATTGACTTAACACACTTCATTCTTCTCCTTAAACCCAATTCCCACTTCTCTTCTTTGAAACTTGCACATAATTACTTATATTATATCGTCATACCTTCACATAAGGAATCAACCTTGTATATGTACCACAACCAACTAAAACATCAATTAGGTCAGCCTAAAACATGTACCATGAAATACATTATCATGTCAACTCAAAGATCCATCATACATGCCTTGCGAAAGGAACCAAAGCATATAACACATTAAAATAGGTCAACATGACCTATAATTACTCCCACAAATTTTCTTCTTAATTAATTCCACACAACCTAAAAATACTTAAGTCGACTCCACAAGTGAAACAACAATAGAATAAACCAACTGTACACCCACAACTTGACACGCAGTCAACCAAAACACTTTCCACTTGAACCAAAAACACTTCGGACACCTGTAAACACTCCCACAAAATTGTATAGAAAAACAATCATCTATAGTGGAATGTGGAGCATTCCAATCATATACTCTATCACAGTTACTCTAGCATATCCATAGTGATACTTTGTCACTCTTATCTTCGATTGTAGAAGACATCAAATCATGAAACTTTGGATTTAGAGTCTTCTAGCATACACCATCATTACCTCAAAATTGCATCACCAAATTATACATGGAAGAGCAATGCAAACCAAAAGTTTGGTTCACTGTACACACTAGCATTCCATTCTAGACTTAGGTAATTATCATATCATTTGATCTTCACTAGACCAACACTTCAATATCTATGCCATGGATTTTCATCCATAATGGGTTTCCATCAATGATAAAACCATATAACATTATATTCTCATCAATCTCCATTCAACTCATGTTGCCATCACACAATCTTCAATGATAAACATCCAACAATCTCCCCCAATAAGTTAGGTTTCCAAAACTCTCTTCAACATTCCAACAATCTCCCCCTTTGTCATTGATGGAAACACTCTCTAATATTCTCCATTATTAAATCTTCTCCCCCTTTGACATCAAGGGAAAAGGGGCTTTTAACATCAAACATCTCCAATCATCTCTATTGTTCTCCCCCTTTAAAGATATATATTTGTATGTACATGGGAATAACTCCCCCTTATTGCTTCACTCCTATACTCGTCTATTTTTCAATAGAATTTCCAAAAAGGTAGTACAAAAACTCTCTAATACATCCACATATGTCATTGCAATCTAAAAGAACAAAAATATATAACTTAGCTTGTGGAGGGAAAATTTCCCTGATTAGACACCTTCAACTTTGCAAGGTGTGCATCTAGATCCTTCCTTGTTGCTTCCCATTCCTTCTTAATGAAGAAAATTATTTTGTACTACTTCTCAAGTTTTATATGAAGCTATTCACCTTCTTCCAAAGAGTTGGGAACTGAATTTTGTTGTAGCAATATCTATGCATCAACTAATATTATAGTCAGAGAAGTAAGCCTTACACTTACAAGATCTCTGATCTGACCATATTACACTATTATCTTCTAGTTTTACTCTTGTAGCTGGAAAAAATAACCATGCGGGTTCTCAATTGCTATCCTTGTTGTTCCATTTGCATCTCTCATAGGATCACACTCAGAGGGCCTGAGAAATCTGAGACTCAATTGAGTCCATTTGGTCCTTTATGCTCTTGGGGGAAATAGGCCATTTCAAAAAAATTGGAACAAAATTTTTGCATCTTCAACACACTTTTGAATATCTTGTAGGTTTCTTTGCAACTTACCGTGTGATGTAGCACATTTAGAAGAGGCCTCTTCTAATTTCTTATCATTTATCTTCTTATTAACTTCCTTTTCTAACTTCTCAAGACTAGTAAAATATTTCTTGAAAGAATCAAGGAGGAGCCTTAGTTGTTGTATACCAAACAAAGATTCATCAATGGCAACACTAGGAATGTAATCTTGCAACACTTTAACAACTTCATCTATCATTTATATGCTCTTCTTGTGAGTTTGTAAAATATCCTTTAGAGGCATAAAATGTATCACCAAGTTGCAACTTTTGTAGGGGAGATATTTTCTTCATGTCCACTTGACCTTGCTACATAGGAAGTTGTAGCAACTATGCTGACAGCACATGTTTGAACTGAAATTGCATATCTAATAAAATCTTCAAGGAATCCTCAAAAGCTCTAGAGAATTCTCCAACTGTCCTAGTGCTCACTTATTCCCTTCTCTCTTTCTCCTTCTCTAAGTAAATTTTATAATGTATATTCTAGTGTATTTATGTTATAGAAATAATCAATAAAAAGTTTAGAAAAAAATATCAAAGACTCATCTTAACCCACTTAATTAATCAATTGTTGAGGTTACAATATTGTTACCCCTATTCCAAACAATAAACTATTTAAAAGTAGTTCCACATATTAGATTACAAAAAATAATAAACATACTATTGAAATATATAATTTAATGGGTTTTTCAATTATTAATTTAAGAAAAACATATTAAAAAAATTGTATTAACCCAGATCACCTATTATGCCTTATTAAGAAAACATTGGCATCCTTATTCACAATAAAAATCTTGTCATAAAATAGTCTTACATATCTGATCACATTGAATGAAAGATAAAGATTTAGATGATAAAATTTAAAGGTTTTTTGTAAATCAAAGATTTTTAGGACTATCCCATCAGAGTAAACCAAATAAATTTTATGATTAAAACATTACCATCCTCTACTTTAAAACTAAAACAACAAATTGAAAAAATAAATTAAGGAGTGGAACCAAGTTAGGGCTTCATGAAGACAATAGAATTAAAATATGTTTCTTTCATCTTCTTCCTCTTGTAAACCTGCAATGTAAATTTTATAAAATATTTTCTCTTACAAACAACAATCAAATGGAGGAAATCGAGAAATAACATTACATGTGAAAAACAATCTTCAAAGAGAAAAGAGCAAATAGTTGAGGAGACTCATTTTAAGGTATCATAAGTTGGTTTGAAATTAGTTTTTAGTTATTTATTAATGACTTAGTTAATTAGTGTTTAGACACAATATTTTCATATTTTTGTTTGTTCCCTTTAATTTTATAATTCATCTCTCTTTAAAAGTTAATTCAAGAATACTTAATAAAAATATATATATATCATACATAAACATTGAGCCTTAATGTTCAACTCAAAATTATAAATTAATGAGTTTGATGATCTATTTTGTTCATTTTTAAATTATCAAGATACAAATTAGACTTGATTCAAAAAAAATTTAAACATGTTTTGATATAAATAATATATCAATAATTGGGATGTTAATAAATTGTTCAAATTAAATCTTAGAATTGGTATAAGTTTTGAATTTAACAAGTAATATCATAGTCAAATATATAAAATGAAGTATGAGATATTATGATCACTATGTTGATGTCATATTAGGTTATGAAACTAAACATTGTACATCAAAAATTAAATAGTTAGACAGTTAGATTTAACATTACTCAAATATGTTAATTTTGGAGAATTTTTATATGTAGATAAAAAATGAAAATTGGATAGAAATTAATTGTTCAATTTATTTTGAAATAACACGAGTTATAAATTTATGGTTATTCAATTACTTCATTCCTTTAGTCTTAGTGATAAAATGCTAGTGTACTCTATGTTAGAACGTAAAATAATTTCATGAACACATTTATCTTCTTTATTATTTCTTTCTTTTAGACTAAATAATTCCCCTTAGTTAAAGGAAATGCTAACCCTAGACTAGTTTGTCACCATTCCACTCTCATTCATTGTGCAAAAATTCTTTTGATAAAATCATTAACTTGATGCCACCACATGTGCGAATGACATATTTTCTTGTTTTGATTAAGGGTAAAATACGGGTTTTGATGGGGCCTGGAACCCATAACAAATAAAGGCAAGTTGCACTTAAAATACAACAAAAACCAATATCAGCCCCACAACAACCACTAAAGATAGAACAAGACTACACAGGCTGCATCTTACAAACATGCAAGACCCTAAGACCCTTTAACAATCTAGTTTTAATAGGGGCCAGAAACCCTTTTAGATACTCACAAAACCCACCTGCATCTGCTAGGCATCAACAAACTGATCGCTCATGGAAGTCACCCCAGAACCAAGAAAGATAATCTGCATGATGGTGTAAGACACCATCAGACCCCTAATAAAAAATAATAGTAACCACTTGAAATAGTCAGGCACCCAAGCAGCCATTCTGCAACACTGCTCAACAGCCAAAAATGAATCCAGAAAAATAGAGAACCTATTCGCCTCCCTGCAACACCATCCTACCCGATCATCCATCCCAACATCCACCTCTAAACGATATGGATCCCCTCGAGCAGAGAGAAAGAAATGGAGCACCTTCCAACCAAAACCGCTACACCCCTGCCCACCAAAGCTCCACCTCAACAAGATAGCTTCCACCTTCACCTCAATAGAAGAGGGTTCCTCCTGAACAGGAACAATCTCCCCCTCTATAAGAGACTTAAGCTGAAAAACCTGGCGACAATCGACTTCAATAAGAAGGGCAACCACATCTTCCTTAAGCATCATGAACCTCAAGAACTGACAAGAAGGAACAAGACACATAACAAAGAGCAAAAAATGTTGGGCCAACAGAGAAAACCCAGCCACCAACAACCCAACACCAGTAAGCACACAAAGCATAACAACCACTAGCATCTTCCACCAGAACCCAAAAACAACCATCGATAAATAACAACCTCCCAACATAAAGATAAACTTCACCAATTCTGGGGGCTTCACAACCAAAAGGTCACACATAAAAAATAACCCTAAACATAGGGGGACTAGAAATAGCTGTGAAAAGGCCACCAAAACACCAAATAGTAGGAAGCTTAGCTGGGAAGACACAGCTAGCAAGAAGAGGACCCAAACCCAAAGAGAGCAACAACAAAACCAAAAAGGTAACCGCAGCCAAAACAAAGTCCCAGACTCAGAAAGAGAAAGAAAATCCAAGTCCCACGGGGAGTAGGGGGACCCAACCAAGACAGGAAAATGGAGAAGGCCTAGCAACAAAGAGCCCCAAGCTACCCCGACACGCTGGTCAAGGCCAAAAATGATCCAAAACTCCTCAAACCCAGCTAGAGGGAAACACCACCAAGCCACCGAGAGGGAGCAAGAAGAAACCCACCCAAACTAAAAACAAAAACCTCCAAAAGCGAGCCTCCAACCACATAGCAGGAAGAAATGAAGAACCAAGAGGAAGCAGGAGGCAGAACATGTCAACATTAAGAACCACCAATCCATCCTATTACGCCGAATAGGACTAAAGATAAACCCATTCAACAACCAAACAACCAAGAGGAAACCAATGTCCAACCACACCCACTGTCGGGAAAGCATCCAGAAAAAAACCATGGAGGCCAAAGATCCAACCGTCGTAGCACCAACCACCACAACACCAGAAAAAAGCCAGAAAAAGAGAAGGAAGCCAAGGAAAATGGCTCCTTTAGAGCTAGCCACGAGCAAAGCAAAGAGGAACAACCTCATCCCGTAGGCAATAGCAAAGACCCCTCCAGCAAGCCACACCGTGAGAATATGAACATCTACCAGGCCCAAGAGGGAATTGGCCCAAGCACAGCACAACCAACCAAAAAAAACTCCATCAACATCTCCATCACTCTCACCGTCTTCACCTGCTCCAGCCTCCTCAGCACAGTTTGAACCAGCACTTCCGCTCCCGCTCCCACTCATTTTTCTTCTTGTGTGACATATTTTCTTGTTATGTCTTGGTGGAATGAAAATAGAAGTATAGAACATATATATTGTTCAAACTAAACTATATAATTAGTGCAAATTTTTACTTATATACATGTATAAGTGAGAATAATGGAAATAAAAAAAACTATCAATTAAGATTTAAGTTATGGATTAAATACTGATTTATCCACTCATAATTTCATAGACACATCTAACATTTTATAATTGTTAAACAATATTGGCATTCAAAAGAGATTAATTTTATAGTAATCTAGTTGTTCAAGATTATAGATCAAATTGAATAATACAATTTTCATCAATACAGTAAAATTCTCCATGTCACCTATAAAACTAATAGTATAGTTTAAGTTTGATTTAAATTGTCTTTATGCATACTCATGAATGTAATCATTTTCTTAGATCCCTTGTGATCAAGAATTTCTTGGTTATTAACTTAGTAAATACTAAATTATTAAGCGAGTATGTGTAGGTTGAAATTAACCATTGTTGTTCAAATCCAAAATAATAGGAAAAGATCAAATTACGAAACATATAAGTTGTTCAAATCAAAAAGCTAAATTAATGTATAATATGATGATTATGAATTATAACCTTATATTTGTTATTTGTTCCCGGAAATTTAATTGCCTTTAAAAAAATATTGTTGCATATAAGCATAATTATTTATATGTCTCATTTAGTCACCTAGCTTAAATAACTACCTTCATAGATGAAGACAAAATTAGAGTTATCCTTAGTCTAAATTATATCCATCATTATCTCACACTATGTACAAAGTGCATAGGAGGCATCATAAACTTAATGCCTTCAAAGGGGCAAAGACGTTTTATCATCATATATAATTTGTGTTGCATTGTAAAGGGAAAAATGATTTGTGTGTTGTGTTTAAGTAGTGAAAAATTATGGGGCATTGAAATCATGTTATTAGGGGTATTTAATATTCACCTTATCATTATTATGTTTTTGATAAGATAAATAACATTTACAGGGTGTTGTACCCTTTACAAAAACAAGTTCTGGGCCAAAAAAAAGATTAGGTCCATAGAAACACAACAAAACCAATCAAACAAAAACACAAGAATAACAAACAAGCAAACTAACAAAAATAACAACCCCAATAGATGTACATATTTATTCAAAAAATCTGGTGGTTGTGTAAAAATTTTGGGGCATGACAAGACATAGATAAAATGGTCTAACAAGTAACAAATATAAATTTCAAGAAAAATTTTAGTTTTTTTTATATTTTGAGTCTTCATCTAACATGGTTCTACAACTAGAATTAGTAGCTTTTTGAAATACAAATTATTTTCTTATAGACTACTCAATTGATATAAATAGTTTCACATAAATATTACTACAATAAATAATTTTAAAATCAATATCTATTGCAAAATTTTAAAATAATTAAAACAAATGTTACATATATTAAAATATTTTAAAATAATATTTTTATTAAATATGTTTAAAATAATTTCAAAATAAATAAATACATTTCTACTTAAATATGAAAATACTTCTAAGTTATATTTTTTTTTTTTTTTTGAAAATGTGACTATTTTGCACGATACAAAAAATAAAAATGTTTTAATGGAAATGGTTTTAGCTAAAAATATCTATGTGACATCTGAAATGGCACCAAACCCCCTGCTTTATCACAGATTCCACAAAAAAATAACTTCAAACCGAGATTTCTTAAACTAAGGGTTTTTTTTATGAAAATTTGAAAATACCCTTATGTAGGTAGAACCAAGAGTCGAGAAACTATTTTTTGGTAATTTGATTAATTTTATTATACTTTTTAAAATTTATTAAAGTATTTTATTATAATCAAACATGATAATGATTATAATTTTTTTAAAATATTAAAAATTATTTAAAATTTTAAAAATCATATAATGCACTAGAGGAAAGTATTCTCTTCAAGAGGGTGTGATTTTTTTTAATAATAAAAAAGTTAGATAAAAGTTGGCATCTCATAAAACTATTATAGTTTGAGTAAATTTAAATTTAAATAATTATAAAAACATTTATCAATTTTTTTCTCCATGCACTAAGTTTTCAAGCTATCTAATTGGAAAACAAAAAGAAACTATATTTTTTTTATCTCATTGACCTCACTTTTTAAAAAAAATTAAGAATTAAAATTATTCTCTTAAATTTATGGAAAACTATATCTACCTAATCTTAAAAATAAAAATCAAAAAATAAATATAAACTACATTAAGAGTTTTGCATTCAGTGGATTATATAATTTTAGCATTCAAAACATATATGTCATTTTTATGTGGTCTAGATTATAAAATTATATTTGTGTTGACCCTTTGTTTTATAAAAGTGTAACATAGTTTGTGCTCTAATAGATCATGCCTCACAATTCATTAATAATTAAACTAAGATTAATCAATAAAATATTAAGTAGGTATAGTTCTTGTGTGTTTATACTTTTCTACTTATACTTTTGAGCTCCCTCTCTCTCCCACTCCCACTCCCTCCATCTCCCACTCCCACCTCCTCCGCCTCCCCCTGCCCCCCTCTCCCATTCCCTCTCCCAATCCCTCTACCCCGCTCCCTCTCCCTCCCACTCACTCC
>VDFB02166815.1:0-15805 GCA_007258455.2 Sequoia sempervirens | reverse complement strand
GTGTTCAATGTACTTGAGGATGACGGCTTGGAGCTTGTCGATCTCGAGGATCTCGCATCTCAATGCTTGGTAGCTCCACTCTTTAGCATTATCCTCTAGCCTTTTCTAGTCTTCATCATACTTTGAGCCTTGATCTTTGAAAAGCTCTGATCGGTCGAAAGCACAGGCAGAAAAACTCAGGAAGTCCGTTGTGATATCTCCAGCTGTCCCGTCCTTCATCTTTTCCTCAAAGTATGGCTTGATCTTTTCGGTGTCCAATTGTACCATCGGCATATCATGGCCCGTCATTAACTTAAGGTACTCGGTGCATTCCATCCGGATCTCCTTGATCCATTCTATATCTGGATCCACTTTGTTCTGGATTTTCTCCATCCTCTCCTTCCGGTTGATGAGGTCTTTGCGCCACACGTCCACCAACCAGTGATCCTCCTTCTTCAGTTCTAGCTTTTCTTCCCACGTGCTTTCTGGCATTTGAAGGATGGCTTCAACCCTTGGGAAGGCGGAGTCGTAGATCGCAGGGAAGCCGGTGCAGAGTTTCTTCGTGCTTTCCAAGGATTGAACCAGGCCCAGGAACTTGTTGGCTATCTGCACAGCCAAGCCGATTCCTACATTTCTGACGCTCGCAACTTGTTGGAACCAATCCTCTGTGGTCTTCTCCAAGTTTTTCCTCCTCTCCAGCTTATCTATCTATTCCTTAGAGAGCAGCTGTGGCGCAGCCGTCGAGGTAGTGGGGAGGTCGTCTATTGAAGACCACTGCTGGATGTAGTCGGTCAGGGCAGCAACCTGGACCTTTAGCTCGTCTTTGGTGACCTTGTCCTGTTTAATCAAATGCACCACCGTGGCCACTGACTCCTCCAGATGTCTGACCTTTTGTTCTGTGGTGGCTATCCCTAGGTCGATGGTGGAGATATTGTAACTAACTCTGGCCTGGCCAACAGTTGGCGTCGCTACTTGTGCTGCCCGAAAGCCAGAAGCGTCCATGGTTATCTTGGAATGAACCTTAGGCTTCTTCTCCTTCTTTGTGGTGGCTAGAGATCGAGCCAAGATGGCTTCCAATCTCGATCTCGGGTCGCTTAGAATAGTAGTCTTTTCAAGCTACTTCTCCAGCCAATCGGGCATAACAGATTTGTCTTTGGGTGCCTCATGGCTGCCTTCACCCTTTTTAGTTAGAGGCAAGACTTCTATCTCCTTTTCCTTTTGAAGCTCTTCTTTTTCCTTGGCAGCATCCTCCTCCTCGTCAGAGTCTTGATAAAACATGAGGCATTTAACGGGGGCCTTGGTGGTCAATATCTGGGTGGGATCTTCTTCTCCTGCCACGTCTTCTTCTTTCTTTTCTTCAACAGCCTCGGCCACGGGGCTCTTCACAATGTGGGTCTCAGCCTCAGTGATATCCTTTGTAGGTTGCTCTTCTTGTGGCTGTCCTTCTTCATCACGTGGCAACTATTCTGTCTCCTCCCCAACATCTTTTGGCTACTGAGCCAACTCTTCTTCCTCGTCTTCATCGAAGACCCAAATAATTTCCTTGGCACTCGAACCATCCTCTCCATCCCCACCCTCGGAAGAGCTTGTCTCTTCTTCCTCGTAGGCCACCTTGTCGATGGTTCTGTGCCCATATTCGGGTTGCTCATAATAATCAACGGCCTCCTCTTCGATAGGCTTCGAAGCCTCTTGTTCCAGCTCCTCCAACTCCTTGGAAATTTGCATTTTGGCCTCCATGGTCGGCGGACCTGTTGGCGGTTGCGAAGGCTGAGCTGTTGCGAGGGGTTGGGCAAGGGCCGCCTGGAGTGCGGGGTCCATTAGGAGTTGCGAGAGCTCGGGGGGAGACTCTGCAGGTGCCGTGCAATGGCCTCGAGCACAGTGGAAAGGGAAACTGGCGATGCTATCGTTGCCAGAGGCAGAGAGGTAATGGGTGACATGGCAGCAGCAGAGGAAGGGGAAGTGGTCATGCTAGAGGAGGAGTCGATATTGATAATTGACCCAGCCGAGGGCAAAGGGGCGAGATGGACAGAGATGTCCACTACCGACGGAGATGATGCAACCATAGCTTGAGAAGCGGGCAGCGCACCAGTCGGGGGAGGAAGGAGCAAGGGGGGCTGTGCCTCTATTGTGATCACTGTTCTCTTGAGCTTCTTGGGAGATGAGCCTCTCGTGTCCTTCGTTGCTTGTTCTGTGGGGTCCGCAGACTGTGTTGTTTCTACTTCTTTTCTCTTCTGGGACCTGGTGACGGGGGGAGACTTGGAAGTCTCATCAGCTGATGTAGAGGCGGAAACGTCCTCCGTGGCGCTTGCCCGCTCTTGAGTGCTTCATATGTTAGAGCCACCCGCCGTTGCTTTAGTTGTGCCACTTGCCCATCAACACACTCCTTAGTGCGAGCTATAATTGGCTGGGTGATGGTACCAGGTCCTCGACCTCTTGTTCATCCCAGTCGATGGAGGGGATTGCCAGGTCGACAACCGCAAGGTACCTCAGGTGCACAAGGGTGGACTCATCCTCCTCAAGTTGGTCTGGCACCGGAAACAACTGCACTCTCCTCAAAAACTACACTGTCATTCGCATGTAGTGTCTCATGCGGACCTCCTTATCATCTTTACAATCCGCCCAGAAATCTTCAACATGGTACTTGTGGGCATATGCCGGCCGTAGCGCCTTCCTGACATGGCCGTGTGGGTCCATTCGTGGGCGAGCCGTGTACCATTCAAAGTTATATTCTTTAAGTTCTTTTTCTGAGTTTCCGGCGCATTGGGATGTTTGCAGTCGATATAGGCCTTGGCCGAGGTTCATGGGATAGGGGATCCCTGCTACATGCTTTTGGCCGAAGACCGTCTGAATATGTTGGAGCTGCCGGGAAAGCTCTAGGAGAATGATCCGGTCATTCAGGTATCTCGGCAACTTCTTCGGCCGTTTAGTGAATCCCTGGGCACGGATGTAAGTGAACTTAGGGAATTGAATATACAAGAAGGCATACTCCTTCAAGAGTGCCCTGGCGCTGTGGGATACCCTTCTCTCGAAGTCCCTAGCTATCAATCTGATAATGTGGCCTATGAAGGCATCATTGACTCGGCAATACTCCCTTTTGAAGTGGTGGTACTGTAGTTGAGGGTACCGGTCAAAAGGCTCGAGCCCTCGTTTGTGATCCTGATCCGGCGCCATAAAGAGCCCACTATATTGTCTCTAACCTGCCAAGGAGTACACCAGGTACGAGGTCATGTAGAACTTTGAGATTTTCTTGACATTTACAAACTGCTCGTGGAAGCAGTTGTTGATGATACTCCCCTAGTCGAATGAGATCTTAGTTTTCACATCCTCGTTTCCTCGTATGATCTGTTCAATGTAGTAAGCCATCCACTCTTGGAAGTAGGCGGCTGCTGGGAGGCCCATGACCCTGCTTAGCATAGTCACCAAGTCATGATAATCTTCTTGAAAATCGCTGTGGAACAGCTCCTGGGGAACCTTCGCAGCGCTGCCCCGTTTCTCCTTAAACCAGCAAATGTTAATCGACTTTTTGCAGCCCAATGGATTGGCATCCCATGCCGCCTGACACTGATCCAAAGTGGGGACTTGCATATGTGGGAATGTAGGAATGTGAAATGTTTTAGTGATTCCTTTTGGAGACATGTCGGCGAGGATGTTCCCCTCCTTGTCCACGATCGTTCTGGTGTCTGCTTGGTAGGCTTCCCGGCAAGCTATTACTAATTCAGGTGCTATCAGAGACGGAGGGAAGCCGGCCGCCTTGGCGATTCCACTTTGGCGTATCAACCTGGCATTCTTTGTTTTAGGGTCGACCTTAACCCTTTGGGTGAACTCATCTATGTCCACCTGGCCGATATTGGTGTCTGAGATCTCTCTCCAGTCAGTTGAGACCTTTGACTGGAGCGGCTCACCCTGGAATTGGAACTTCATCTAATCTTTATCCTCCTTCCCACGAGCGGCCCTTCTGAATTTCTTGCCCTTGTCCTTTTCGGCGGAGGCCCCTGAAGTTCCTGCAGCCGATTCCATATATCTTGCAAGCGAAGGGTGAAGTCGGCACAACAAAACACCAATAACGTTAATGTTAGTCCGCATTATATCATCTAAATAACTATTCAAATACATCATAAATTTAATCCTCAGATGATATCGATTTCATTTTAGAGCGTTTGGATAATCCGGGCCCGGAGGGCCGGACTTCCCTGGCAGGAATGCTGTCAGGGAGGGAAAACATGACCGAAAGTTCCCGGAGACCCCCGTTGGTCAGATTTTGACGTTTTAAGAGACCCAAGATGGAGAACGGCATGATTTAGAACGTGGGTTGAAGTCAGATTCTCAATTTGAATTGGTTTGGATTGATTTAAAGGCTGAAGATTGCAGTAGGAAGCTACTAAAAGTAGCCGTTAGAGCAGCGAAACGATGGAGCAATCCATTTGAAGTCAAAACCTTGAAGTCGAGAAGCAATAACTCAGGTATGATAATTTAGAGGCGGGCCCGTGATCAGGCTCTGGGGCGCGAAAGGCGGAGAAACATAAAGAGGTTATGCGTGAGACATTTCGCGGCGAAACGAAAGCTGGCGAAAAGAAAGAGGACTCGGAACCGGCGAACCAGGCTCGCGAATGGCAACCGTAAAAGATATACTCGTTGAAACAGCAACAATGAAAACCGCCGAAACCGACCTCGAAAGGAACGCAAAGCCGGCAACCACGATGTAAGGTACGTCGGCGCAAACGGAAGTAAGCAGCCGAAAGTCGGAACAACAACGAAAAATAAGGAATGAAACCACCGTAAAGGTTAAGACCAGCGAAATGGCAATGAAAGGATCCGGGCGAAAGCCGGATAATAGCGAGGATTCCAGCAAGTGAATAGCAATGAGAACCGTCGAAGACCAGATAAACTTGTCGGTCCGGGCAGTGAGTCGTATAGAAAATATTAAGAAAAACGGAGAAAATGGAATCGAAAAATTAAATAATTTGGATATTAACTTGATCCGGTTAGATTTGAGAAATTCAAGAACACTCAGGGCGAAGCGACAACCAGGCAGCAAAGTCGGCCGCCGAAGTGCTCTGCCTTGGAATGGGATGGCGAAAGAGGGGACAGGGCCCGAGGATTGCAGTCACCCTGCGCGAAGAATGGCCGCGCAACGGGCGAGCCCCGGATAGACAGGGAAGGTCATCGCGATCGGTTTAGGAGACTTCTAAAACATGGGTTTGAGGCGTGAAGGGGTGTTCTTTAATTTTATGCAATTTAATTCATTGTTCAATTACCATAATCCCCCAAAAATGATCAAAAATGATTGGAGGGCAAACGAGGATGGCCTACCTTGGATACGCCAAGCGGGGAGGTGTGCAAACCACTGTGAATCGACGGAACAAACTTTGGTGATGGCGACCGAGATGCCACAGAAGGCGGTGGGCTCCAATTTGATCACTGCTCCAATTTGTTCAAGTTCTCAAAGTGAAAATGACATTGGGGACCATGCATTATATACCTCCTTCGCCATTAATGCTCGCATTAAATGCACGTACGACCGTGCAAAAGGTTGGTGAAATTCAAATTTAGGTCGGCGGCAGCGGCGAGGGCTTCGTGATCTGGCAGGCGGGAAGCCGCGCAACGACGGCCGCCGCGAGAATTTAAGATGACCTTGACGACGGCGGCGACAGAACGCTCGGGGCCCGGAGGGCAGGGTGCGGTGAAGAGTTCGCTACCGAAAGATTCAGCACAGTTTGAGCTTGGCTGAGCAACGAGGCGAAGGCGGCCGAAGCCCTGCCGGTGTAATTGCTTGAGTCCACGGCCAGCCGATCCGGAGACCAGTCCGAGCGATGGACTTTCTGAACCCGGAGACCCTAAGGAAGCGAGAACCGCCAGAAGTCAGACCTCGAGCGAAAGCGGCGGAAGCGAGGTTCGAGGCGGAAACGCCCGAGGAACGCCCGGCTAGGCCCGTGAGCAATGGGAAGCTTAGATAAAGGAACGAACCGGGCCGGGCGGAGAACGGGGAGCATGAGCAAACAAATAAAGGAACCACGAAAGGTCCGGGGGTACTCGCTCGCCGAAACCTGGTCGACAAGTCGGCTCTGGAAGCGATGCTCGACCATCTGAAACGTCAAAGAACAACAAGCGAGGTGGCCCACAGAAGGGCCGACAAAGGCGAAAGAAAAAAGGGTCCCCGTTCTGAATGGGGCGTGTGTGCTGAGGGCACAACAAATGGCGACTCTGCTGGAGAATGCTCCGAAGCGTTCCAGGGATAAATATTCATTCAGGACCTAGAATCTCTAGCTTCGCAGACCAGGAGCGGCTTCCGAGGATGAATCCGGGAGAACGAGATCCTTAATTGGGTCAGCTTACATGACATCTCGAAAGTGTGTGTAGAGTGAGTTCATTCCTTTCTTAGGGATAGTAACCAGGGTTATTACTTTAACCAAGTGAGCTACGTAAGTTGCCTAACACCAAAAGTAACCTGAACATTGCCCCGCTGCCAGTCAGGCGTCCATAGCCCCGGCGGAGTTGTCGCTACAATCTCATGGATATTGCTCTACTTGCGGCCAGGCGTCCATAGCCCCGGTAGAGTTATCTGAACGCCCATACGGTCATTTATTCTCTTTTTTCAGAGTTTCTTTTCTCTCTTTTTGCTTTGATATTTCATTTCTCTTTACCATTTAGTTCGACTGGGTAAGCATTGAAGCCTACAATGGGTTTGAGACTGCAGTGGTCACTGGAGTAGACTTAGGATTTTTCACTCACTTGGGTGTCGTGACAACCATAGCATGGTCCTTCATAATTTATTGTTATGTAATTTGTGCGAGATCCGAGATGTAGGTAAGAAGATCCGGCGAAGGGTCAAGTTCTGAGCAGAATTCAAACAGGGACATCATTCACAAACAGCTCTGCAAAGACCGATAGTCTAGAGTGAATGTTTAGCTAGAGAACACAAAGAACGGACAGCAAAGTGAACCGCTTGTCAGGCAAGCATGGCCACCGCAAAGGAGCGGGAAACCTCCTTCGAAAACAAAACTGCCGGGAGGGAGAAAGCAAAAGGCGACGCAAACAAAACGCAAATAAGCAAGAAAGCAACTACTCTAACCTATGCACAGGTATTTACAACAAAGAGCTCGAAGGAGCTCAAACTTGGAAGTAATGCTTGAGGTGCTGCCCGTTGACTGGCAACAGGACGTTTTCACCGGTTAAGTTCTTTAGGCGGAAGGCATTATCTCCCAAAATCTCAGCTATTTGAAAGGGGCCAAGCCAGAGCTTGTCAAATTTATTGTGTGCCCCTTTCTTTTCATGGGCCTTGTCCCAATATAGGACCAAATCTGCAATCTTAAAGGCCTTAACTTTGGCTCGGTGGTCGAACCATCTCTTGACTACGCCCTGATGTTTGGCAAAATTTTCTATTGCGCGATTTCAGACTTCCTCTAAATGTAAAATTTCAGCTAAACGAGCTTCCTTACGATCTCCACCTTCATAAAAATCATTGATGAACTGAAGAGTAGGAATCTTCAGGTGGATGGGGAATATAGGCTCAAGGCCATAGACAAGGTGGAACGGAGAATCACCAAGGGCAGCCTTATGGTGGGTGCGATCAGCCCAAAGGGCAAAACAGAGCTGGGTATGCCAACCCTTGGGGTTCCTATCTAGCAGCTTTTTGATCAAGGTAATCAAATTCTTGTTCGTGGACTCGGCAAGGCCATTGCCCTAAGGGTAGTAATTGGATGAGAATTTGAGGGCAATCCCATAGTCAAACGCCCAGCTAGCAAATTTTAATGAGGCGAAGGCAGGTCCATTATCACATACCAAAGCATACAAACAACCAAAGCGATTTAAAATGAAACTTTCTAAGAAATCAGTAACTACTTCAGTTGTACAATGCTTACAAACTATTGCTTCCGTCCATCTAGTACAATAATCAGTAGCGGTCAGAATGTACCTGTGTCCCGCAGATGATGGAGGGCTTACCGGACCGATGAAGTCGAGACCCCACTGTGCAAAAGGCCTTACCTCCAGCACGGGCTGCAGTGGGACAACAGCATTCCTTTCCCTGGTGGCATCGGTCTGGCACATATGACATGAACGAACATGGCAATGGGCATCCTTGAAGACGGTTGGCCAATAGTACCCTACCCTTAATATCTGATGTGTCGTAGAAGAACCCGAGCCATGGCCTGTACCGAATTTATTGTGAAATTCTCTCAAAACACCTTCTGCTTCCTCTTTGCCGAGGCATCTTAAATAAACTCCCTCATGATTCTTCTTATAAAGAATGGAACTCTGTAACATATAACCATTAATTTTCAATCTCAGGGCCCTCTTCTGGACTCCTTGCAGATGCGGCGGACACTTATGATTGAGCAGATAATAAACGACATCTTGGTACCATTCTCCCGGGGAAACATCTTCAAGCTGATATTGCTGTACTGTGAGTTTAGGTCCGGCCTCTGTTGCTGTTTCGGCCATTGTACGGGTGAGTGCCTGCCCTCTTACCAATTTCATTGGTTGGATCTCCATATCATATTCTTGGAGCAGGGTGACCCACTTAGCCCTCTGTTCGCCCAACTCGTTTTGCATGAGAAGCGTTTTGACTGCTGGGTCAGGGACGATTGCGAACACCTTGTTGCGTAGAATGTAGTGTCTAAATTTCTTTACTCCCTTAACAAGAGCGTACGCCTACTTTTCTATGTTGTGGTAACGCAATTCAGCATCTTTGAGGGGGGCACTCATGAAGGTGATCAGATGCTCATTTCCTTCATCATCCTTTTGGGTCAACATACTGGCACAAGAATGCTCTGAAGCAAATGAGTAGATATAGAACGGCTTCAGATAATCTGGTGATCAAATATCAGTGAATTTCTAGACAAAATTGATCTTTATGAAGAAAGACTTTAATTCCTTCTTGATGCCCCGGGGCTGAATCTTGAGTAACGACTCAATGCGTTCAGGATCAATGGAGATTCCTTGCTCTGAGATGATGTGCCCGAGTAATCTGCCTTCGGTCACTCCAAAAATGCACTTCTTGGGGTTGAGAGAAACCCCGAATTCCCTGCATCTCTGAAATACTTTGCATAGGTCGGAGACGTGATCACCTCGCTTCTTAGAGAATACGATCAAATCATCCATGTAGATGATTATGCATTTGCCAATTAGGTCTTTGAAGGCGATATCCATGGCACGTTGGAAAGTGGCGCCGGCGTTGATGAGCCCGAATGGAATTCTTCTGTATGCAAATGTCCCCCACTTAGTGGTGAACGCAGTCTTGTGGTGATCCTCGTATTGTACCATTACTTGATTATATTCAGAGTATCCATCGAGGAGCGACATCATCTGGGATCTGTTGACGATTTTCAGCACTTCATCCAGTGAAGGCACCAGATAGTTGTCCTTTTCTGAGGCGCGATTGAGATTACAGAAATCCACGCACAATCTGATCTCTCCATTCTTTTTTCTGACCGGGACCAAATTAGCCACCCACGTAGAGTGCCTAACGGGAAAGATGATTCTTGCTGAAAGTAATTTCTGCATCTCCTTGTAAATAATAGGTTCTAGCAAGGCATTGATAGGGCGCTGCCGTTGGTGAAATGGCCTCACTTCTGTCTTCAGAGGGATGGTATGCGTGATGACAGAGGTTTCGTATGTTTTTAAATCTTCGTAACTCCATGCCACCACGTCATGATATCTACGCAAAGCATCTGTGATTCCCTTCTTTTCTTCGGGCGTGCATACCTTCCCAATAAAAACATTCTTGGTATCTTCGGCCGTTCCTAGGTTGTGAGCGTTGCACTGGCTGCTTATAGCCTCCTTTTTTGTTTGCCAATCCTGATCCCTAATTTGATCCAGGTCGAATACACGATCCAGCTGAACCATACCTCTGGGGATCGTGTTGGTTTTCAAATTGATAACCCCCTCTATGTCCAATTCAGCCTCCTGCGGATCAGCTTCATCAATTATTTGGGCAGCGAAGACGTCAGAACTTGTGATGAACTGGAGGATATGCTTATCGTCATTAAAGACCTGCAGGTGGGTAACATTATCTGGGACTGATGGCGTGGATGTTAGCTCAACAGTGAACTTCTTGAGCCCAGACAAAGAGAGGGGCTGTAACGTGCTAGCTACTTGAGCCAAGGCATCAGCTGTGCGGTTCTGAGCATGAGGGATCAATTGTATGTTGAATGCATCTAGGCCCTCTAAGAGATCCCAAACCCTCGTACCCGTAAATTGGTGAGCTTCCTCGATTATGGCAGGAGGCACTTCCTCCGGACCTGCTTAACTACAAGGGCGAAATCCCCGAAGACTTGCAGCACTTTCACATTTTTCTTCAAGGCCATAAGAAGGCCAAGGACTAAAGCCTCATATTCTGCTACGTTATTAGTGCAATAAAACTGCAATCGGTGGGCAGCAAGAAATGTCTTACCCATGGGACTGATGAGTTCAATCCCCGCTCCAGCTCCTTGTCTTGACTTCGATCCATCAAATCGGAGCCGCCCGTGCCATCGAGGATTCCTTTTTACCTTCGGGTCCGGACCGAGCCTCTCTGCCTTTTACCGGATGTCGGCCTTGCGGATCTTAGGGAAGGCTTTCTAAATGAGGCAATGATTAAAGGTGTGGTTCCGTGGCGCCTCCTTGGTGTTCCCTTTCGCTTGAGGAGTAGCCGCTTCTTTAATATGCTCCACGCTTTTGGCAGGCCAAATTCGTAGTGAGCAGCCGTTGTGGACCCTACACTAGTTCGGCAATAATAGGTCTTGAAAATTCATTCTAGCTCCTAGGGTCGAGCCGGGATCTTCGTGACACTTTCCATGAAATCGAATCCATCGAAAGCAATCCCCTGGGCTTGTCATCTCTTTATCTAAGCTCACTTCACGTGTTCTCGGGCCAACACATTTCGTGAATATCCTCGCATTTGTTCTCGACTCCGCTGAGGGACTGCACAACACCAACAATACCTCATCTGCCCGTTCTTCCTGAAGCTCAAGCTCATTTTGGTAAGCAAAAGGGCGATAATTCCCTAAGTCGGTCTCAGCGAACAGCACCTCGCTGAGATTATTGTATTCCGTGATCATATACTTCATCTGGGGTTCACGGTCAATACGAATCTGATTTGGCAGCCCCTTCCATGGTAGCCACATGTGAGACAGGTCTGTGGCAGTGTATCCGTTCAGTGCTTTGGTGAACTCCCTCCCTAGAATAATTCCATAAGCATCGGGAATGTCTGCCACTTGGATATCAACAACCTGCTGTATCCGGGGGTCTGCAGCGATTTGCATGGGGATGCAGTTTATTTCGCCCACGATATTAATCTCTGTTTTGTCCAGTTGGGTGACCTTTCTCTTTGAAGGCGTGGGGGTGATACGAAGAGCTTTACATACGGCCAAGGGCATGACGTTGGCAGACGTGCCTGAATCAAGCAGGCAGTTGTGCAAGTTCTTCCCAAAGACCCTAATAGTAGTTAGGAACGAGGGAGTTTCCGGTCTTCCTTGGAGGATGCCCACAGGTGTGTCCATTTGAGCTATTTGGCCTTTGTTCCTATCACTGCCCGTATCTTTGGTTTGCTTAAATTGCTGGTCCTTGGGAGGCTGTCTACTAGCCCTTTCTGGCTCCTTTTCAACATATCTATTTGCCGACTGATTCATGGGTATATGGTTCCTTCTTCCGGTATTGTCCTGTGCTTCCTGTTCTCTCCTGGGCTCCTCAAAGGTTACCCTCTTGGTCGGGGTCTCTTGTCTCGTGGTAGATGAGGGAGTCCCATTCAGAACCCTGAAGAAGGTGTGCCTTACGGCAGGAACCTTGAGTAATTCGAAGGCCGACAAACTAATTTTGACCTTCTTGAACTCTTCCGCCATATATTCACCCATTTGCTCGATTTCAGAGCTAAAAGCTCAGCCTATGGGAGAACTAGGGGTTTGAATCTTAGTTTTCCCAGGCGGATTTTGGGGTTGGCTCTGAGGCTGACCTTGCGGTTGGTTTTGGGATTGGTTCTTGTTGAGATATTGGGCAGGTATGTGGGGTAGCCCTAGGTTATTACTGGCATTTGGATCGGGTGGAGTGGCAAAATTGTTTGGTGGGGTAGAAGTTGTGAAGGGTCTGCCGGCTTGTCTATTCCTAAGGAAATAGGGGCTCGACCATTGATGGAACATGTGGACTTCATCCACAAATGGCTCTTCTTCATCCACCAGACTGTTATCTACCGAATCAAATAGCTGAGCTAGAGCTGATTCGTTACTTACCTCTTGCTCTTTCTCATCCTCAATAGGGGCGGGCTCGGCCTCGGGTTCGTTGCGATTGCCTCGCGGAAATGGCGCCTAATTGACCACCAGACATGAGGAATCGTAGGGCTCCGATGGGACAATATCCCTGTAGTTGGAATTATCGACGGCATTTTGTCCCTCAACTTGAAAGATTTTAGCAGCTGTCTAGAACTCAGGGCAGTCTAGCTCAGAATGCCTGCAGGTTTTGTGAAGTCGGCACCATCCGGACAAAGCTGCCTCGGCCAGATACACATCGCTGGATGTTCTGTCATTGCCTGCCGGTTGATCGAATGGCGTGGGGACACCGCCGTTGTTGGGCCTGGTGTTCCATGTGCGGTTTTGCCTCTGAGAAGGCCTCCTTTCTCGTGATTTTGATTGAGTCTCACTCTCCTAATTCCGAGGAGGTGCTCGCCTCATTATCTCTTGGCTTATGTCTCCTTATTGTCTCGACTCGATCAGTCCCTTTTCTGCTGATTGGTTCGAAATTGGCGCTGAGGTTTGTAACTCATTATTCTGCTCTCTTCAAACAGCGCCATCTCTCTGTGGACATCTTCTTAATCATTTCGGTCAGCTCCTCTAGCTTGTCCTTCTCGGCTGCACCTCTAGGCGACAGGGCCAGATTTTGGAGAAAAGCGGGCGGGGCTGCCGGCTGATTTTGATATGCTGGAGGAAAGTCCGGTCCCGATAAGTACAACGGCGCCTGGGGCTGTTGGGAATATGCTTGCTGCTGCGGAGCTATCTGGGAATAGTTGTACTACTGCTGGGGCTGCGAATAAGAAGTTGCGGGAGGTGCATAATTCAACGGCTGCCCCAGATGCGACACCATAGGTAATTGAGGCACCTGGTTCATGAGAGGAGTTTGGTGAGCAAATGCCTGATTGAGCCCCCGAATTTGCATTGGGTGGGTGACGGGCCCCAAAGAGGGCAGTAGGCCGAATATATTTTGTCCCAAGTCTGCACTTGCAATGACGGGCCGTGATAGGGTCAATAAGCAGAAGTGGTAAAAGGGTGGGCGATCCTTTTACCACACAGCTGAGGTTATTTGAAAATGAGTAGACTAGGCAGAGCCGCTGCGATCATTATGAGGTACGTAATCCTCAAGCCTCATGTGATTCCTAAGGGGAAGTTTATCATTGAAGCTGAGCCACAAGGTCTTCATTGACTTCCCTCTTCCTCATGGACATGAACCTAGTAGCTAGTCCGCGGGGTTGGGATCGGATCTTGTACTGAGAGGGAAGGCATTCTTCATTAGGTTCCACGAGGTGATTGATCCCTGCGGCAGATTGATGTACCAGTAGAAGGCCTCTTCTCCCAATGAATGCGAAAAGAGGCAACACGCCACGTCCTCGTGACCCACCTGCATTTCGGTAATCGCCGTTTCAAATATCTTGATATGCTCTTCGGCTGTTCTTTGCATGTCGCGGGGATGGAACTTTGAACAAAAGCCCTCCGGATTCTTGGGCATATCATTGTAAACAACAAAGTGTATCAGCGAAGGGTTATGTGCAAGCCAAGCCATGGGGGGAGGTGGAGGTGGCACCTGCTATTGGAGAACACGAATTTGGGGTTGTATTGGCAGTACAACCACAATATGGGGCTGCCCCTAAGCTATGGCTGCCTGGACTATGCTTTGGGCTGAAAGGGCCAGGAGAGGAGCGAACCCCTGACTGCGGGAGGGAAGATGTGCAAATGCTGTTTGAGATGGTTGGGTGGAAGATGAAGGCCACCTAAATGGAGGTGGGGTGGAATGTGGAGGCGGATGCACGGGAGTAAGTGTGAGGAAGAGGCGGGAGATGCTCTTTGTGCTGCTTTGCCCCCTCGGTGGGTCGCAATTCTTCACCCTCCCTTGTTTGGTGTTGGATCAGAGAATCCTTTAAAACTTCTAGGGAGAATGACTGATCCTCGATCCAGCCTCTCGCTTATCTCAGCTTTAGTATCTCATTGTGGCCCCTCCCTTCTAGCTACTACCACTGGATGTGTTTTTATGCACTTCTTTCTTTGAATTACTTCGGTGCTGCATAGGTGCACTCCACTTCCTTTTGAAAGACAATCTTCCACAATCGAAGCTGCGTAACACTCATCCCAAGGTCTCGATGTCAGTCATGATAAAGGCTTGGATACCTCAAGTAGCTCTTTTGATGTAATTTTGTTGAATCATACCCTTTACGTAAAATAAGCAGGAGCAATAAAGCATGAAGTTGGATCTTCTAAAAGGAGTTTTAAAGCATGAAAGCAAATGGCGCGCTGGGTCAGAGGGTTCAAAACAAAGAGTCCTCAAACTCCATCCCAAGTTGTTAGATTTGGCTTTATAATGTGCAATGAACCTTGGTATTGTTCAGTTTCTAAAAAATGGAAAAAGGGCGAAGGGGAAGAAAAGTTCCTAAGTCTGAAACTTGCAATGAATAGTGATAATGGAGTTCCTGCAATGGACAATTCCTTAAAACAATATCCCACTTAACCAGGGATTTCACAGTATCATGGAAATTGTGCTATCTTCTAAGGGCTGCAGAAATTTATCCTTCATCCACCACATACATGCATGAACTAAAGATAAGTTTTGGGGCAGCTTTAATCAAGTCTAGGCTAACTTTGCACAGCTATCTACCTTCAGTAAACAGCAAAAAGTATGGACTAAGGGATCATCAACAAAGCAGGAATTTTCATAAACACCAAACAACATTCCTAAAATTTACCCAAGTAGCATGAACAAAATTTAACTAAACAACAAAAGAGATCTAAGCCAAACATCTTAATATTGAGAGAAGGGAATCACTGATATGAGAGGAAACAAGGAAATGCACCAAGTCAATGCTATTTCTTATAAATTTCAGTAGCATGCCTTTACAACAACTCAACTCTCTCTTTTGCAAATGAGGGGAGAGCTCTATTTATAGTTTTCCAAAAGTCAAATGAATGGCCAAGATTCATTACAATTGTGTGGCCAAGATTCATTACAAAATAGGGTTTCACCTACCCCCAAATAGATTTACAATTAAAAAACATTCTTTGTCCTTTCCCTATTTCGTCATCTAGTGGATGACACTATTACTTTTTCGTCCTGTAGCTAATTGTTGTTTTCTTGGCTGTAGCTACTCTTCTGGGAGGTCTTCTTCCTTGGCTGGGCTGTCCTCTCACTCCTCGGAAGCTGCGTGTTCAATGTACTTGAGGATGATGGCCCGGAGCTTGTCGATCTCGAGGATCTCGCATCTCAATGCTTGGTAGCTCCACTCTTTAGCGTTATCCTCTAGCCTTTTCCAGTCTTCATCATACTTCGAGCCTTGATCTTTGAAAAGCTCTGATCGGTCGAAGGCGCGGGCAGCAAAACTCAGGAAGTCTGTTGTGATATCTCCGGCTGTCCCGTCCTTCATCGTTTCCTCAAAGTATGGCTTGATCTTTTCGGTGTCCAATTGTACCGTGGGCATATCATGGCCCGTCATTAACTTAAGGTACTCGGTGCATTCTGTCCGGATCTCCTTGATCCATTCTATATCTGGATCCACTTTGTTCTGGATTTGCTCCATCCTCTCCTTCCGGTTGATTAGGTCTCTACGCCACACGTCCACCAACCAGTGATCCTCCTTCTTTAGTTCTAGCTTTTCTTCCCA